>OMNN01018346.1:1258-11992 GCA_900302755.1 Chromis chromis
GCTAACATCTCACTCCTCTGTATGCCTTTCTTAAGACATGCTGCATTTATTTTATTGACTAAGTATTCTTATTTTTCCTTTCAATCTCTCCAGTTTGTTTCCATACTCGTCTACTCTCTGTCATTTGTAAACACAGCCTGCAGTTCAGCCGAATACCCCCTAAATTTTTCTTACATGGCTGCTGGATCACTCATGGCTTCTTGGTTATGCAGAGGAGCATAAAGTACAGCCTTTTGCAGAGTCTTCTCTTATTTTTGGCGAATATTCAATTTTCAGCTTGAATTTGGTTAATTAAAGTAAAGCATGCCCTACATGATAAGTTGAAGGACCGTCTGAAAGTTGAAAATCCAACTATTCATTCTGTTTTTACAGTTTCTGGTTTTGATAAATGGTATAATTTTGCAAATGTTTTAAAAGATAACAAGCCTTTGAAACCCGCTGGCATATTTTGGGGCTAGGAGGGTTAAGAAATGCTCCCTGTGTGTTCTCTCGTCTTTCTAATAAACACTTCACACGGAGCTCAGGGAAATGTTGTTTTTACAGACATAAAACAACTACTAAAGACATTCACAGGAAATTATATACTTACACACACGCATACACACACATTCTCATGTCTGAAGTCTTTGTGAAACCTTTTAGCACAGCCGGATGGAGATCAAGATGAAGTTGCCATTAACACTAGTAATTTGGTTTCCCTATGAAGAGAGCATTTCGCTGTACTCCTTCCCTCTTTGATGTAGGAATTCAAAGTCCCTTCCCTCCATCACAAGCGTATGAAGCAGAGTTCAAAATAGATGGAATTTATTACCATTTTATTTCCCTGCCTCAGTTATTTAGGGTGTCATCCATAACTGTGGTCTGTGTGGAACTTAATCCCTCTTCGTCTCGCTCTTGTGGAACAACATTGCAACATATTAAACTGACATTTTTTTCTCTCTCATCCTTAAATTTTCCATTAATTGAAGTTCTCTAGATAAACTTAGAAATGTATGACTTAAGTGTTTGCAATTGAAAATGATCCGAAGCTATTCATAAATAAGAGATGCAAATATTCTGCTTTGAGGCTCCCTTTATTATATCAGCCTGAAGGAATCCTTTTTCTGTGTGAAGCAGTCAGTGATATGCAGCCTTTGGAGGCCAGTTACAGTCTCCCTGCAGCATCTTCTCTGAGTCGACTGCTCATCAATGGGGCTCTGTGATTCAGGAGCTGCAAAGAAAATCCTTAAAGGGATTGTTCTGGGTTTTGTTAAGCCTTTCTGATTCATAATGAACTTCTCTCTCCTTTCAAAGAGCCGCTGCACCCTTGTCGTTTTTAGTGTTATGTCAGTCAACTGTGATGAAAAGATTTCTTGTTAAAGACTTACCCGGATCAGTCTGCATGTCATAGCACAAATTAGTTACTTTATACTTTTTTAACTAAATCTCATTCAGCGTTGCTTTCATTATGTCGAAGTCTCAGCACTCTCCTGACAGTTTGCAACCAGTCAGTCGTAGAAATCTTGAGACATTAAAACCACCTGCTTAATATTTTATCGGTTTCCCCTCCTGCTGCTGAAACGGCTCCGACCCCTCGAGGCTCTGACGGTGTCCTGTGGTATCAGGCGGCAAGACAGTAGATCCTTTAAGTCCTGGGAGTGGTGATGTGAAGCCTCCATAGGTCCCACTTGTTTTTCCAGCACATCCCACAGGTGCTGAATCAGTCTGAGATTTGGAGGCCAAGGCAACACCTTGAACTGCAGGTCATGTTCTTCAAACCGTTCGTGAACAATGTTTGCAGTGTAGCAGGGTGCGTCATCCTGCTCAAAGAGGCCACTGCCATCAGGGAATACTGCTGCCATGAAGGCCTGTGCATGGTCTGCAACAATGTTTGAGTGGGCGGTACATATCAAAGTAGCATCCACGTGAATGCAGGACCCAAGGTTTCCCAGCAGGACATTGCTCAGAGCATCATACTGCCGCCGCCGACTCGCCTTCTTCCCATATAGTGCATCCATGATGTAAAAGAAAACGTGATTCATCAAGCCAGGCCTCCTCCTTCTATTGCTCCATGGCTAAGTTATGTCACTCACATGTCCATTGTAGGTGCTTTCAGTGGTGGACAGGGGTCAGCATGGACTCTACATGGTTCCATATGCAGCAAGCTGTGATGCTCTGTGTGTTCTGACAATCTGACGATCATAGCAGCATTAAGGCTTTCAGCTACAGTAGCTCTTTTGTGGGGTCAGACCACACAGGTCAGCCTTCAATCCCCACATTCATCATTATGTCGCTGGCTCACCGGCAATATAGCATTTTAATTAAAGAGCTTTAGTGCTGGTAGGTGGATTTTATTGCCTTTAGACAGACCCAGGCTATTTTGCTCTTGTTTCAAGTTGAGCTGCAAGGATGAATTGATTAGTCAACTATTCATTTAATTGCAAACTATTTTGGTAATTGATTTGAGTTTCGATTTTGCGTAATTTCTTGAGGAAAAAAAGTCAAAATTCCCAGATGCCAACTTCATACATGTAAACATTTAGTGGTGTCTTTCCTCCTTTATGACAGTAAACGGAATATCTTTGGGGTGTGGACAAAGCAAGACATTTAAGGACATCATCTTAAGCTTCGGGACACACTGACATTTTATAGACCAAACAACTAATTGATAAATTTTGACAATAATCAAGAGATTAATTGACAATGAAAATAATTCTTAGTTGCAGCCCTAGTTTCCAGTCTTTATGCTAAGCTAAGCTAAGCTAAGCTAACTGATTTCTGGATGTAACCTTGTATTCATCATACCGACATGAAAGTGGTATTAATAATAACCTTAAACATCCTGTATCCAGTTTATTCGCTAAAATGTCTATCATTCCTCAACGTCAGCCTTAGTGTCGCTGCTGAGCACAGATGGATTTTAGAAAAGAGGAATTTAAAATTAATGTAATCACAGGTTCTGCACAATCACCCAGGGTCAGAGTCTTGCCTGCCAGTGGAAATGTTGCTGTTTAAATGCTGCTGTGACCGAGCCCTCTGAGCTTGAGTGATGAATGCGACAAAGCTCTTTTTGAAGCCCTCCACTGTCACATTGTTGAAGCAGTGCAGTGGTATGACAACGCAGCCTGTAGACCTCCAGAGCTGCTTCACAACATTCACAACAGCGTCTGTGTGTGAAGTCAAGGATGAGTCTCGACTCGTCTGCTGAATGCAGTCGGGGAGTCCACCTGACTGGCTGTTATGACAGGAGTTATGCTCCAAGACAAGCACTCTGTGCCTTCATTTCACTAAGCCGAGTTGAATAGGACAATAAAATGGAGAACAGGGGAGGGCTGGGATTCTTTGAATATGTGTCATCATTCATACATGAAGGGGGATATTTATCATCAGACGGAGCTGAGGGGCCGCCCTGCTCTCAGGCAGCCTGTCTGTCTGCAGATACATGAGTATGTGGATGGCTGATGCACAGGGAAACGATGAGTGACTCAGTGATGCTGCTGGGAATGGGCAGATATTTGTGCCTGCAGGTACTGAATTTGAATTCCAGGGAAGTGGATGCGTTTCAGATATTAAAAATAGAAACTGAATTAGTTTCTTACATGTAAAACTTGTCTTTGAAACAGAAATAAGTCTCTGAAATCAAACTGAGCTGCTGGATACTGTTTCTTCTTGCAGATGCATTTTAAATGTTTTATGCTGCAAACAGTTTTACTCCATGTGAAGCCGTTTGGTTAGGAGCAGTCTCTAATGAAGCCTTCACCCCTCTGAACCCCAAAATCTAACAGAAGATTTGAAATGCATGGTATCTTAAAAAATAGCCAAAATAACACCATTTATCAGATCAAAAACTGTAAAAACAGAAAGAATCATTGGATTTTCAACTTTCTTCGTAAACTTATCATTGGTGAGGTACATATACAAACCAAATCTTAGCTTAAAATGGGGCTATCTTATCAAAATCACTTATTATACAGTCTATCCTTCAAAAAGAGACTCATTCACTTCCAGTGTATTTGTAACTCAGTATCAGACCATTTAAAATTCAAAATGTCTAGCATGACGCACACATCAAGTGTAAATAAGTTTTTTATTTGTGTTTCCACCGCCGAAGAACCGACTCCTGGTTCTTAAAAGTGGTTCTTAGAAAGAACCAACCCCTTGCTGGGCCAGAGCAAAGAACCGAGCGCTTCGCAGCTGGGGGCGGAGCTATCGTCTGCGGCTGTCGGCTGAGCAGAGAGACACAGAAGCTCCGCTGCTCCGCTGCTCAGCGATGGAAAGGGACATATAAGTGATAATATGTGTCCTTTTTCTCCAGGACGTCTCTGGTCTGATCAGATGTATTATAATGAATCTCAGGACACACGCAATTTTTGCACACACACACACTGAAATTGTGTCGCGGAAACACGGAAGTGCCGGCGCTGGGCAGCGGACCTCCGCAGACCTTCTGGTGACGTAACGGCGTGGCTCCAACTTGGCTCCTGGCCAGTGGAAACGCAAAGCGGTTCTTAGGAAGAACGCAGTTTGAACCAACAAAGCTCCGAACTAGAACTAGCTCCGAACAAGAACTAGAACCACGGCGGTGGAAACACGGTAAGTGTGTGTGTGCAAAACTTCCGTTGGCCCATGATTCATTCCAATACATCTGATCAGACCAGAGACGTCCTGGAGAACAAGGACACATATTATCACTTATGAGTCCCTTTCCACCACCGATCGCTGGTCAGCGGCGCTTCTGTGTCCCTCTGCACAGCTGATCGCTGCTCACCATAACCCCGCCCCCAGCTCCCGAAGCATTCGGTTCTTAGCTCTGGCCCAGCAAGGAGTTGGTTCTTTCTAAGAACCAGTTTTTAGAACCAGGAGCCGGTTCTTCGGCGGTGGAAACACAAAGAACCGGTTCTTAGTCAGGCACTAGCTCTGAACTAGAACCAGGTCGGTGGAAACACGGTATGTAACGTGCTGAAGTTAAAACCTCCATCTGATGTATTTGTCTGCTGATGTGTTGCACCCTAATGGACATTTAAAGCCCTTTATTTCGTTTTCAGCATTTCTACAAGGTTTTATGTGCAAACTGAAAATGCTTGGATGGAAATGTCCTCAGTGTGTTTTTGAATGACATCTGGAACCGAACCTGGAAATTGTGGTTCCACTACGGCTGTCCACTGGCATTGCTTTCCATTCAGCAGAGAGACTGGATAATAAAACACAGGTTAAATCATTCTGGACCGAGTGTAAGTCAGCACTTTCAGGACAGTTTGCAGCAAATCAATGGTACAAATTCACATCAGAAGTAGAACTCAGTATAAATTTGCTCAACCTTAGCAAGAGAATCTATTGATCAGAGTGTTTCTACCGAAATAAAGTGGTGGTCAGCACTCTGTTCATCATGAATCCACTAGAGGTTCATCTTACCCCTCTGCAACCCACCGTTGCACTGATCTGTAATTTGGCCTTCCTGTTGGCTTGTACAATCCTCTGACCTGTCTCACAGACATGGTGTTCTCCTTCTGAGCTGTCAGCGTGCTTTTGTTTTCACTCCATGTTCTGAGGATGTGTGAAAATCTCAGGGAATGGAGTGACTCTCTCTCACAAGGAGCAGCCCACATGAACACACTTCAGTCACGTGTCCTCTCCATGTGTAGTGAAATAGCAGCTAAGCTTCCTGAAAGTGCCTGCATGCCCCCCAGCATCTATTAGGTCTCAGTAATGTGTGCGAGGCGGCTTTGAGCTGCACCTGATAAAGTGGACCCTGGGTTTAGATTAGCAGCTGGCCACTCTGCAGTATTAAAGCGGTGGACATTGTTGTCACTTGAAGAACTGAAAGCTCAGATTGGATGCCAGTGATCTCAGAAACAGCCTTCATGATTGTTGAATTGCCCGGAGCCCTTCACAGCCGTGTACCCAATCATTCAGCCTAAGTAACTTGTTGACGTGGGACTGTCCTCCAGCTGTCTGGGCGGGCCATCCTCTTGTCTCCCTGCACAGATTTACTCACCAGAGGGAATAGCTATTACATCTCCTGTTATTATTTGCCATAAAAATGCGCTGAATGGCTACCAACTCTGAGGTGCTATAAAAAGCAGCGGGGTGTGAGATGGCGTCTGCGCGTCATCAATCAGACACAGTGGTGAAACATTGGGCCTCTCCGCCGGCTAGTGGAAATTGATTTTTCTGTAAGTCTCAACGATTAGGGTGTGAAAAAGGGAGTCAAGGTGGCGTGTTGATGGGATGAGAAGGAGCTGGGAGGAATGGAATGAGATGGGATGGGACACTGTGAGGGAAAATGGAGGGAAAGCTAATGTTTTCAAGTGGGTTCATAACTGTTGATCTGATCTGTGCTTGTCTTTCTTAAATCTTCAGTCATTCTGAGGAGTTTCTACAGCTTCTCTCAGTCAGCATTTCTCAAAAGCGGGACTTTCAGTTCAGCCTGAAATGTGACCCGAAACATTCAATACCCAAGATCGAAGCCAATGAATAAACCTTTTTCACTGTAGACGTTTTTACGTTCAAGCCAGAAAAGCACTGGTGTAATTAACAACCTTAATAAAGGCTGCAGTCCACCATGGTGTTCCTTGTCCATGGTATTGTGCATGCTGGAAACACTGTCATAACTTATTGGAACATCACTTGAAAATCAAAACCAGCTATGAACTGACCCTACTAGTTGATAGCTTCTTTTTCCTCTGTGCCATACTGCTCAATTGTTGTCCAAAAAATAAAAAATAAAAATAAAAACACATGTTCCTTTATTACCAAGAGCATAGGCGTTGTCTTACACCCACATGCACCATTCTGCGGCTGTAAATACTGGCACGACAAATATGTATTTACCTACAGCTAAAATCAGTCCCCATTGAAACCACAGTTTACTCCTGTTCAAGTAGCTAAAGTACAGTATACCGTGGTGCAGCCATTGAAAACACTGGGTGCAACAGTGCTGTTGTTGCAATCTGTGTGAAAGAGTAATAAGGAAGCTGGAAAATATAGAGACACAAACAAACGGATTTGGTTTGGTGGAGGAACCACCTGCCTCGCTCATGCATTCATTTCTCATTATAATACTATACTTTATGATTAAGCTTATAGAGTGTAAAAATAACATTTCTGCCACAGATCTTCCTCGTTTTTTGACATCGACACTACTTTTTTTATTACACTGCACGTATTTTTTAGGGCATTCTTTAAAATTATTCTTTAAAATGATTTGTGTGGCAGAAATGACCAAACGTTTGCTTGTTGGTGCTTCTCATATGTTTGTCATATATTTGCTCTGCATCACTCATCTTCTGTCTTTGGACTCGTGGTTGCAAAAATGTAAGCAAACTGAAGATGTCACTTTAGTTTCAGGGAACCTTTAACCCTTTAAGACCTGAGCCTCAAAATGTCCACCTGGTCTTATTTTCTTATTTTGATTACAAAAAGCTAAGAAAATGTCCTGTGAGTGCTGGTGCCCATTTTTTCAGATGAAACTTTCAATGTCTGGCAATTATTTACGATTTACTGCCTATTATAAGACTTACGGTAAATACGGAGGGGAATGAATTTACCGAAATGACCATAATGACAATGTTGTTGCGCTTTAGAGCCAATATGGTGTCATTACGGTAATTTCATCCAGCGGATTCCTGACATATTTATGCTAATCCGAAGTGCGCTAGCCCAAACGTGTCGCCGATGACATGCTAGGACTTAAAGGGTTAACTGGCATTTTTCAGTGTTTTCTGATGCTCTGTGGATTAAACAGTGCCCTTCGGTTTAGCATTGGCATCTTTTGACTGCCCCAGTCACATGTGTCTCTAACTGGAGAAGTGAGGAGAGGAAGCAAATAAAGAAAAGTCCAACTACTATTTTGTGTAATTCAGCCTTCCAAGGATCCTTGATCCTTGAAAATTGTCATTCACAAGTTGAATGGATCTGCACCCACATACACACCCACAGCCTGCGTTGTAAGGAAGTGTAGCTGCGTCCGGCCCATCCAGCTCCCTGGCCTTATCTTCAATTCACTCACCATGCATCATCCATACACATAACTGCACTGTAAGCTATGATTCAGTGCACTATTCTTATCATAGCCCAGGCACGGTGATGTTCTGAGGCATGCTGGTGCAGTGACCCCCCTCGCCTGTGTCTCCAATAAGCATAACCATATCTGACAAGGCCAGAGCTATTGAAAGAAGGGGGGGAGGAGGGGGGGTTCTCGCCTCCTTTAGATAGCTTTCCACCCTTCTGTTCTCTTGGCTTATTTCCACAGGCGCTCTATGGCCTAAACCTCCTCCTGATTCTCCATCTTGAAATGTAACCGATTTCTTTCTTTTCCTTGAGTGTTTGCTCAAGCAACTCTTTTTTTACCCTACTCGTTTGCATCCTGGGGCCTTTAGCATCAACAGGCAGATGAGTAAACAATAACCCTCCTGTAGCTTCAGAAAAGAAAGGCTCGGATCCAGCAGAGATGAGTAGAGATACGGAGTCATACCGTGAAGCAATTGGATTTATGTTACAGGATATAAGCCCACCATTTGTTCTCTACATTCCTGTGAGAATACTTAGGAATGCTAGAAGGGTTGGATACGGGAGCCTCACACACACATACACACACACTTGAATGAATTTCATTTACTACCCACACACTGCTTTTTTTTTTGAGTCGATCTTGTGTCTACAGAAATAATGTGCATGTGCCCATTATCTCAAGAAGGGGCTGCCAGAGCGTGAGGGGCATCTTTCGCCTGACTGACTTTCATTTACAAAGTGGCGATGTTACTTTTGTGTGGGGAAATGAGATAGCACTGCAGCAGACAGTAGGCTACATTATCATGAGCCGGGTGCACATCCTGCTTTCTTTCTTTCTTTTTTTTCCCCCCTACACTCCTTTATCAGCTGCTTTTTCTCACATTGTTCATCAGCCCCCAAGACACAAAAAAAAGCCCGTCTCCCAGGATCAATTAGTCACTTCCAGGGAGTTGTGGAGCGGAGAGGGAGCTGAGGAGACAAAAGCCACGGCCATGTTGGCGTCGCGGCGAGGTGATAAAGTGACATGGTCTTCCTTCCAGGCCATTAACGTGACAAGCAGTCCTTGTCTGGGGAAGGTGGACCTGACAGCAGAGTGGTGCCCCGCCAGGACATGAAGAGAGCTCTCAAAAGAGCAGTTGCTTTCTTTGACATACTTCCTCCCCCCTCTGCATCCCTACTCCCTTCTCTCTCACCAGCTGTTTTCATTCAGTCTGCCTAGTCTCTCTCTTTCTGCTTTAAAAAAAAACTCCATCTCTGTCCTCTCCCCGGAGCTTTTTTCCATCTCAATCTCTCCCTCCATCCCCCCTCACTTTCTTAAAAGCTGTCTCTTTCTAAAGCTCCAAAGTCCTCCCCTCACCCCTCCAAATTTCTCTTCTTTCATCTTTGACTCTGCCGCAGCCTCCTCCCTCTACCTCTGCTCTTCCCTTTAAAAAAAAAAGAAAAAAAATCTTTCTATCTTTGAATATCACCCATCTCAAGTGTTTGTTTCACGTCCACCCTTTTTTCTCCCCAGCATCAGCTCATCTGCTCGCTCTCTTCTTAAGGCGATCGAAGGTGACACTGGCAATGCAGAAGCACTGAGCTGGCGCAGAGAGTCACAGCAGGACACGGGCCCAACAAAACACAGGAGGATAAACAGGGACTATTTTTAGGATGCTGTCGTCTGTCCTTAAGAAGCCAAAAGCAGCGTGGTTCCTGTGTAAAAATCAAGACATCGAAGGGCCAGATTTGTTATGCTGGGATTGTAATGAGACACGAGGTGGACTGGATGAAAGTGGGCTGGGAGACAATTTTCAGTCAGGATATGACCAGCAGTATAAGGAGTAAGGTGTACTGTGGCATCCAGTTAATGAGCAAATGAAAGAAGGGTCATACCAGAGGTTTTGTATATTTTAGCTTGTTTAAAGCACCCATGCTTAGCAGCAAAAATAGATATTTTTAGTGTATTAAATGACAATGTGAGAGACAATGGGGACACTTTTGTTGATGAACTGGGAGCATGCCTATGTTCCCACAGCCCTATGTTCCCACATTCCTAAGACATTTTTCAAAATTAGGCCCTATGTTCCCAGAAATAATCGTTTTCTTAAGATAAAAACAGGCTTTTCGTGTAAATGAGAGGCCAAACCGCGTGGAAACATCTGCGTTTTCCCCTGTGTAAACGGGGTCTTAGAAATGTGAGACATGTGGGAACATAGGGCCTAATTTTCAAAATTTTCAGTGAAAGAAGAAATCTTAAAAATGTGGGAACATTGGGTTGTGGGAACAGGGAATTATCACCCAAAGCTCACTGATTAACTGTCCAATCCATAAATTTACTATTCTGTTTTCTTCTCATGTAAGGTCATTTTCAGTGGTCTAAAATCCCACTCTACGCTGCCAGCTCAGCACCAAACAGCAGACACACACAATCAGCAACTAGCTGGCAAATGCAGTGAAACACTTTCAGCTAAAAAGCAAGACCCTCAAGAGTTGGTAGAGACCAAAAACTGGACAAAAACAGAATAAATGTTAGACTGATATGAGGCTTCCAGAGACTCCAAATGCTTAAAAGGTGATTATAGGTAATAATATTATAAGTGTAATATTCAGTGTTGGGCAAGTTACTTGAATGTAATCAATTTCTTATTGCCTTATTATAAAACCAAGCTGACTTCTGACGTCGAAGGTGACCTCCAGTGATCACTGCATCTTCATATTTCATTTATCATGTGCAGAAACAGAAAGTGAGAGAGACTGATGGAC
>OMNN01018347.1:18138-41472 GCA_900302755.1 Chromis chromis
GATATTAAAAGGACAGAGCCAAAGGCAAGATTGAAACTATTGTTTCTGTGTTATCTCACTATGCTACTCTACCATGAATGATGACTTGAGATTACTTGACTTCTAAAGTGTTTGTCTAATTTCCTCCCATTATGTCTCACAATGAGTTTAGGGGCTTTTCAGTACAGCCTTTATCAGCATGCTTCTGACTATGAAATATGCCTGAGTTAGATGAGATTACTTACACTGATGATACAAGACTTCTGTGTTGTGAATACAAAATATCCTCCACATCCTCCAAATGATACAAAGCTTAAGCACTCTTGAACAGTTCTTTTCAAGCATCATTTGGATGGTGTGGGACTGCGAAGCGAGTGGTGCATGTTGGTCCAATACGTGGCTGGATGAGGGTGGCTGAGTGTCTCATGTTCAATAACCTTGATCTATGCAGGGACACTTGGACAGTGAGAAGGCACTTCCATCCCTCGAGTATAGATATGCACCAGTAGAGCCAAAAACTGTGTGCAGTACACACATAACGACGGAGTTGAAATAGTACTTGAGAGAGTCTCTGCAGTTTCTCTAATCAGCGCTGATTGTCAAACTGCAGGATCTTGCTGATGCCACTCAGAGTAAATGGATGCTGACTTTGTAATGTCTAGACCGCAGAAAATCAGAGCTTTGATGTCTGGTAAATGGATTATGGACATGGACTCCCAATAGTGTGTTACTTTATGAAAATATACAGATGACACAACTGTAGTCGAGGATTAGTCGTGTTTTTTGTGAAGCAGATGACAGTTTAATACAGGTAGAACTTTCTTGATTAGTAACAAGTACTTTTAAAATAGTGGTCAAAATACAATGAGGGAACATGAAATATGATCATTTGCTTTATAAATGTTTCTAGTGTACAACATACCATATTTTTATTTGCACTTTTATTACCTGTGTGCATTTTACTGCTGGTAAAACATTTGATTTAACATTTTGAAAGTTATTTAAACATGTTCCCTCACTAGAAAAGGATTTACATTCCCACTTTACCCAAGATTGTAACACCAACTTAATTCAACTCGTGTACTTGGAGAGATGTGAGGAATTTTGAGTTTGTTGTTGTCAAGTGCCACCTTGACTGAACTTTTCGAGTGTTTCAATCACCAACAAACCATAGCCAGTTCAGAGTCCATATTTTGCATATTTAAGTTCCTAGTTGTATTTTTGGGCTCTACTAGAATATGTTGGTGATGCTGATTGCTGCAGCATCTCTTCTAATCTCCATCTTGAATGCTCCACCCTGATTGGTCAGTTGGCCCAATGAAAGCGAGGTAAACTGGTTATATACGATAACCCCAGATCTTTGAGTATGGACAGAGAGACGTAGCCCTAGCAGGAGTGGATTGCAAGGTAGCTGCTCACTCTTTAAGGGTTTGAGGGCAACCTTGCCACTAGGTGGGCATTATGTAAATGTGTTACATGATGATGTAGTTAATTAAGAAAAGAAAAGGCCTTCAAAAGAGGCTTTTCAGGCAGCTAAGGAGCAGTGTTTTCCCTTTGGGTTGGGCTTGGGGCTTTGTATGTTTGCAGACCTTTTACATGCGCAAAAAAGCAGCTATATAACACACTAAGGAAGAAGGAAAAGCATAGAAAGCCTATCGGGGCTCTTTTAGATCAGTGCAGAATATTGTGTGCAGACATCCACACTCTTTCCTGCATCAACCATCCTATTGAGCATTTTCTCAAGAAGCTCCTCCAGGCCCAGATTCATTTTCAGATCTGTAATTACAGACAGCCACAGAGGGACCTGTGTGTGTACGTGTGTGGTTTCAGAGGTGTCATCGGAGGTCCATAGTTAATCAGCAGTCGACCACAAGTCTCGGGGATCAGCCCATCGATTACCTCCCAGGGCAATCAATTCTATCAAAGGCATTACTTAAACTGAACTGAGATCAGAAAGTGGGGGACACACCGCTCAGAAGAGACCAAGATGACAGAGTGGGGTATGTGATACAAGACGGTAGAGAGAGTTTCAGAAGCTGTGAGGACATGACAAGGGATAGATATGGAAGTTATGACCA
Source organism: Chromis chromis (assembly GCA_900302755.1). Taxonomy (NCBI): domain Eukaryota; kingdom Metazoa; phylum Chordata; class Actinopteri; family Pomacentridae; genus Chromis; species Chromis chromis. Next base: position 20,196 of record OMNN01018347.1, read on the forward strand.
AAGTCAAGTTTGATATTAAGTGGAAGAAAGTAGATATTAAATAAAAGAGGAATAAAGAAAGAAGAGATGGCAGTAACAACTATGGTTGGGTGATATAATACTATACAGATAATGAAAGAAACACTTTAGTAGAAAAATGAATGCAGATCCTTCCATAGAACGTATGAGTTATTGAATGGTACACCATATATAGGAGATACTGTGTCGACGTGTTACAGTCCTCTCCATCATCAAAACAAAAATGACTGAGTGTCTTCTGGAAGAGACTCAAGGCAGGTATGCCAAAAGCCAGTGAGGCTGCTGTGATGGCTTGCAGTTGCCAAACATTTACAACACAATTTATGTTGGTCTTTCTTTACATTTATAATCTACTAAGGGAGCAATCTCTCTTATTTCTCTTCATAGAAATATTGAATTTAAAAGACTTTTGCATCAATCTGATGAAGCTACTTCACTTCTATAAACAATTACTCTATTGAATTTCCAGAAAATGTAATTTATTACTACATCAACTATACCTGTGTATATCTCAAGGGATTTTTTGCTCAATTCTCGTGATTACCTTTTTCAGCTTCACCTAATGCATATACACTGTATTGTATAATGATGTGCACCATAAAGATGAAAAAAAAAACACGCACACATTCTGTTGCGTGCACACAAACACACTTGCACACACATAGGAGATCAATGTGGCTGAGAAAGTTAGAGAAGCTCTCAGAGTGTCTGACCTTGATTAGATGTAATGAGACTTAACCACAAGTCCACTAATCTGATGAAATGACTTACAGATTCACCTTGTGATGAATACTAAATACAAGCATTGACTCTAGCTTTACACACTTATGCTGGTGCACACACTTGGACCATTTATAGGCATGTGCACGTAAACGCTCACACCCACACATGTCCTTGGCCTATCCCAATCAAAGTTATTACTTTGAGAATCTTCAAAGGGTCCTTTGATCACCTCTTTGAAAATCATCTTAATAAAAATTGCAAATAGGAGCTGGCCTGTAGTTACAGCCATATGGAAAGTTTTGTGATAAGGCAGAAGTAGAAAGACTGACCTCTGGTAGTTCTTACTTTGTGACTTATCTCTAGAGGATATGTCTAAGATTACTATGTGAATCTGCTGTTAAATAAGTGGGATTTCTGTGGTATGTCTGGATTCCACTCTGCCTGCATAAGTTCACCGTTGAGCAACGTGTTCATGGTGTTTAAAGGGCAATATACAATGTTGGGAGAGAATTTCCCGATTCTGCCTATCTAGTTATTGTGATATGCAAATTATACTTAAGCCCCGTTCAGATCAACTGCAACACCCAAAAAAGAAACACACACATTTTATTTACGCTGTATATTTATGTTAGAACAGTTAGGAAATAGAAGATATTAAAAAGTAGTTTTTATACTGCTTCAAGGCAGGATTTTACAACTCAATAATTCTACCTCTGCTGCAATGCTAGTAAGTTTAACGACAGAATTTATACAATTCTGGCTGAGCTACAAATTTGTGGTTTACACAGATCTGCCACAACATTAAAACCACTGACAGGTGAAGTGTATTCTTGCTACAATGCAATGTTTTGCTGGATAAACACTGGGTCCTGGCACTTGTATGGATGTACCTCCTAAACATTTTTGCAAACCAAGCACACCCCTATCACTCACCAACAGCAGCAGCCTCCCCAGGCATGACAATGCAACCCAACAAATCACAAAACTGCTCAGGAACTACCTGAGGAACGTGACCAAGAGCTCAAGGCATTGAACTGTCCTCTAAACGCCCCAGATCCCAATCTTTGTGCAATGTGCCGGAACAGGAACAATCCACAGAAGCCCAAAGGATCCACTGCCAACGTACTGGTGCTAAACACCACAGGACATACCAAAGAAGAGAGATAAACTGGAATGGACACACAGCTGCAGGTCACCCATCTGTCCTCTGTCTCTAGAGCTGGAAATGCTACAGTGCTTTTTCAAGGGCTAAAGGCCTCACTAAGAATTAAAAAGATAAAAATAACAATCACCTGGGACAATCAGAACTGACCAGCTGGAATTTTGGGAATCTACACAATATTAAACTGGTGGTTTTAATGTTGAGGCTGATGGTTGCATGTTCCATGTAGTAAAAGCTGAGACACTTTTTTCCAGCCAGCTTCAATTTTTTCGTGTGGCAGCCTGGCTGTGATAACATAGTAATCTGAATGCTACTGTCAGTTTGAACACAAGCTTCACACAAGCTCTGTTTTTCTATTTTATTTGCTCATTCAAAAAGGTAATGGGAGGATGTTAGTAGAAAAAAAATGGGCAAAATGACTGAAAAATGTAGTTCTGGCAATTTGGATATTGATCCCCTTCACCAAATAATATGTTACTTTGAGAGATTTAATGATATTCAAAGCATAATCTTTCCTAAAATCATCCAATAACTCTTTCAAACAGAAAGCCATTGGCAGCTAAACCTCTTTAGTCTTCTCTCCATTTGAGCCACACCTATGCACACAGTATAGAGTTTATATAATCATTTCTCAAGTCTTTTCTTATCCAGTTATTGGTCGACATACTGAAAGCCAGACTCCTAAACTCCAAGAAAACTAAAAGAAAAAGTTCATAATTTGCAAAGCTATTATGTAGCTTCTTAAAAGCCTCCTTGTGTCATAGAAGTCATTTAACCTCTACCACTTGCTTCTTGCAGCCAGTTAATAACCTCCCATTCAAAAAGAAAAAGCCTTTAAAACTACTAGTGTCAGTCCTTAAACACTTCTCAACACCTACACACCCGCACAAAGTTTCTGAAGTCACTTGCTTTTCTGAGTCTTGCACATACTATATAATCGCTCCCTGCTCCATACTACACTGATCACACCGCTTTATAGACCAGTCCCCTACCTGTGAATCGGTTAGAAACCCAGTAATCATAGCGGGCAGTACTCCATTTTTCATAATTACAGCATTGAGCGACCTCACCACCTGCCAGCCTTAGAAACAAGAGTGTAATAGGGAAGGTCTGTTTGCAGGCTTTGTAACAGGCTTTCATAAATACTATAGTGTATACTGAGAACATAGGATTCATTTGATTTTTTTTTTTTAATTAAGCAGTAATGAACAAATGGTCTCACATACATTACTGCATAGATGGAAATAAGCAACCGTGTAATTTCCTTTTTGTGACATGCCTTGGAAGCGACCATCATGGCACAGAATGCTTTACAGTAAGTGCACAGTTTGAAACTAAAGGGCGCTTGTCACATTTATCTGCTAAAAGAGAACATTACTATATTTACATTGAATGTATGTACAAGCCTGATTTGTGACATCATGGCATCGCTAGTTTGGAAGCTTATCATGGTCCAAAATGCAAGGAAAAACCAACATCAAATGTCTAAGCAGCCACCATCTGCTGCCAGAACAGCTTCAATGGACTTAGGTGTTGTTTCTTGAAGTCTCTGGAACACTACTGGAAGGATGGACACCATAGATATTTCGTCATTTGACGTTTCGATGATGGTGGTGGAGAGCGATGTCTAACACATCGGTCAAAAATCACCCTTTAGTGTACAATTGGTGACTGCAAAAGCCACAGCATATGATTCAAATCGCTTTTATACTCATCAAACCATTCAATGACCCCTAGTGCCCTACGTATGGAGGCATTGTCATCCTGGAAGAGACCATTCCCATCAGGATAGAAATGTTTCATCAGAGGATAAAGGTGATCACTCAGAACAACTTTGTATTGATTTGCAGTGACCCTTTCCTTTAGGGGGTTAAGTGGACCCAAACCATGCCAGGAAAATGCCTCCAACAGCATAAGAGACGGTGGATCCCCTCACTTTAGGGCTCAAGGATTCAGGTTTGCTCTTTAATTTGTCACCCGTCTGTATATGTGATGTGGAAACCTGAAACCACCAGTGAGAAACACTGAGAAATTGTATTTAGCATAAAGTGGCAGACGTCTTGTGTCCAGCATATTCATAGATTCTTTTTTCAATGCAGGCGAAAGAATACAGGCTTAATGAATTCATTGATAATTAGAGCTGTCACCTGCACTGCTGCATTTCCATTTTCCAAAGCTGCTTCAAATGTATAATTCATCATCAGTCACTTTATATGATAAAAGGACAGTCAAATAAAGGTTTTTATCTGCCCATTAAAACATATCCAACATACTGATAAACAGACTGTGAACACTATAATTTCACCTATATTGCCTGTAGAGCACTACTACAATAAAGTAATACACTTTTTATCAGAGTTTAAGAGATAATAGGTGATCTTTTAGAATGCACTGCATAACTGAACTGAACATATAATTTATAGAATAACTATTCTTGTGCCATGAGCTGCCTAATGAGAAAGAGATGAATACAGGGTTCAATAAACATTTCTAATTCTCACTTTTTACTCCTCAAGTAGTGTGCGCTGCGGAAATAATGTTAAAGAAGTGGACATCTCATCCAGTCTTCCGCCCTGTGTGGCCTTGATCTAACCATGTACAGAGGTCCTGAGTGTGATGGTGAAGCCAACACCCAAAAGCAACTAAAAGCAATTTTCTGAGGCAATGTGCAAGAAATAGAAGGTTGGCACAGCGGCTGGAGCGCAGAAAAATGTGACACGCTGAGAATGGGCGACCTTGGGAGTGCTTTATGCTGAAGGAAATGTGTGTGTGCATGTAATTGCGTGGAGGTCAACTACTTTATACGCGAGTACATGACTGTAAAAGAGACAAAAACACTGACTTCATGCTGGTGTATACGCAATTCAGAAAATTCATGTATTTTTGTAGACTTTCATTAAGAACGCACACATATACGTGCAGGCACACACACTCATACAAACACACATGCATACAGGTCTGCTTGTAGCTGTTAACACATGTGAGACTAGTTAAATGTGTGTGTGTATGTGTGTGTGTGTGTGTGTGTGGACCCACCTGACTGTGTGTTTATGGCCTCGTGACCTTCTCTCTGACTATATTTAAATGTTTACTTTCATGGTACTGTGCATAATTGTGTGTGTCCGTCCGTCAGAGTGTCTGTGCTGCTACTTACTGCAGATTGCATCAGCCTCGTCTGAACCGTCTGCACACTCTGGTTCTCCATCACAGCGCCACCTAGCAGGAACACACTGTCCATTCTTACAGGCGAAGTCTGTGGTTGCACACGTCTTCTTTGCTGTGGAGAGAGAGAAAAAATGAATGTTACCATATAGTCATGCTAATTTTACACAGTTTTCTTTCTTCTGCTGCATTATCAATCAGTAATTGATAATGCAATTTTAAACCGTGGACATTTAACATTTGCTGCAAAATCGGGTAAATTACATTAGCCATGTGGAAACAAAAATGCCATCCCGGTAACTTTTGGCTCATTTTCTGTAAATGAACTCTACCCAGAAGCCATTAACACTGCAGAAGTCTCTGTTATGGTGGCCCAATGCAAGCTAAACCCCCACAATGCTCTCTGCGTGCCAACACAAAACTGCCCGTAGTCCGAATGACCACCTTCCCTGGTCGCTATAGTTAATAAACACAAACAAACTGCAATCTTCTAGGCTCACAAACAAGTACTACCGCTAATGTACGATACATTTTCTGACATCCATGCCCTTCATCTGCAGTTAATGTAATTTCAATCGGTTAAATTATTAACAGCAATTGATAGACGAATGATTAATCTTTAACATCCCATTACCATATGTCTCAAAGCAAGGTAATGCAGCATCGCGCCTGCTGCTACTCTCTGCCAGTCGACGTTATAGTGAATAAGACAGTGACTGTCAATTAGAGATTATATTTGATATTTAATGGGACAAATTCTCTGCACACTGCAAGATGTTTATTTGAAGACATGAAAACAACACATACAGAAACTGCAAACACTAACAACTGACCTCGTATGGTAAAACAGTTGGGGTCAAGGAGACATGTCAAACATTTTATATTCCACTTAACAAATCAACAAGGTTAGGAAACTAAAATGTACATTAAGTCAAGAGTAATTCCTAAGCACAATCTTCAATTTTCCAGTCCAATTTTAATTTAACCTTGAGCATGCAATGTTTTGCCTACGCAGGCTGGAGCCTCGGTGGTGTGTTCAAATGCATCTTGTAACAGAAGGCGTGAGGAAACGAGGGGCTTTTGATTAGCCAGCCTCTGTTGCTGCCTCTTCTTTGAGGCTGACTTAGTGGATCAAGGCCGTAAGTCTGGTGAGAGCTTTTTAAAAATGTCTTATCTTAGCTGTTGCATTGCCCACCTGTGTGTATGCATTTGAATATATTTAGCATTTCTTTTTCAAATGACAGAGGTCAAGCATGCATGAAAGGTTTTCCACATTTTAAAATATACTGTTACAATTCTTTTTCTGAGGACAGATTTGTTACATAACGTCAGTATTACAGGTTGGTAAATTACCTGATGAAATGTGACAGTATATTACACTGGCCAACCCAGAACAGATTTACAGTAGTAAAAGAATTAGAATCAGAGTTAACAAGTGGATGCTACTGTGAATGAGAAGTGAACTGACAACTTAATTAGACCCCTTTTATGTAAGGTTGTGTTAGATTTTGTGGGAAAGTACATCCAAACGGTTTAACTGCTGGCCTGGACTGGCTCCGAGGTTTTCCTCCATTTTAACCACCCCATGATCCACCTTCCAGTCCAGTCTTAGCAGAACCAACTCCGGCTCTGTGTAGCACTTTCCTGATAGCCTATGGACTCCAAAGGTTTTGTGCAGTCACTTTCTCCAAGCAAGGGGAAAATTGAAGCACTTGGGTCTGTCACGGGGAGAGGCAAAAAAATCCCTCTCCTTGACAGCGAGAGCCAGTGAACAAGAGAAAGCACTCGCTTGGCGTGTTAGCAATGCCTCGCCTTGCCATGATGAAATATATAGAGAGGGGGCTGACAAATGGCAAGAAAGTGTGAGTGTGTGTGCGTGAACAACTCTGTGTGTGTGTGTGGTGGTGGTGGTGGTTGTGTCGGAGTGACTTTCTTATGACACGCAGAGAGAGTGATTGCTGCTGTCGTTTTCATTCACGTGAACCACTGACCGCAGTTGAGCTGAAAATCTAAGTTGGATGATGACACCGTATGGACATACAGTAAATTAATCATATTTGACTTCCTAAAGCTCACTGGAGCTATAGGAGAAGATCAATACAGCACTCACGTCTGTAGGCCAAATACGACGGTGCAGCCAGGAGATGGCAATGGCTTAGTTTAATGTAAGTGAAATAAGATGGAAATAGGTAGTTTTGTTTGGTCCAAAAGTCCTAAAATCCTAACCACCACTTTTAAATTTGGCTAATTAAAACATTACATCTTGTTTGTTCAATCCGTACAAAAACCAGAATATAACAAAGACAAGTTAGGGTTTTATGGGGGTTTATTGGCACTATGTCTTGGCTCCATTCTTTGACTAAGCAAGCTGTTTCTTGGATGAGCTTCATATTTATCACACAGACATCAGAATATTATCAATTTTCCCATCTCTGTATGCCGTTTTCAAAAAGAAAATGAACCTCTATATGCAATATGCTTTGCATTTACAAAAAAAACTGCACAACCATATGAGAGCTCTGATTCAAACTGCTGAACTACACAATGATTTGGCACAACCCTCGCAGTGTGTTCCACGCAGTTAGCAAGCGAAGAGCTAGCCAGCTTATTAGCTTGTTGTTTATGTGTGAGAAGCCCTGGATGTCTTAGGGTGTGTGGTAAAAGGCAGAGTAATGACTGATGGCACGACTGGGAGCCATAATAATGAAGTACATGCTAGAAAAACTGACAGCATCTCAGCGGTGGGGAGTGATGCTTCTTATATGTATGTATAATTTTATTCGTATGGATGACAGATAGAAGTACGGCAGACTGAAGAAAAGACAGAGACAAGTGCACATTCACACACTCACCAGCACCAGAGTATTGATTCTACGAAGGGAGAAAAAAGAAAAGAGGAGTCCTAAAGACATGAGAGAGATAGAATTGAAGAAGGTGTAGGCCTAGAATAAATGAAAAGCATGTCCCAAGGGATAACCGACTAGTCAGAGCCAGAGACAAAGGTAAATAGAAAGAGGAGAGCGGGGTACAAAAACCAAAGACAAGAGGGAAAGCTGCTGCTGAGGTGGGGTCTGGTGTAATGGCATCAGTTGTCACAAAGGACCCCATAAATCCCTTTCCTTCCTACCAGTATGTTAGCATAAACCCAATCTCTCCCTGTCCACCCTCCCTGTTTTTCATCTTCCCCTCCATCTCTGCCTAAAGCCTGATAACACACACGGCTGTAGCACACACAGAATATGCACCAGGCAGTAAAATTCACAATACTGCTGTAGATCACAATACACCTGATGCCAGATATCCACAAATAAGGATTTGCCTTCACCTTCATATTATATCTCCTGTCATGGGTCATCTTAATCCGCTCCAAAACCAGCTTGCTTCATTCCAAAGGGGGGTGCAAAATGGTACAGGCACCAGACTAGCTTACAACATATCACACTCACAAGGATGAATTAAAATGCAAAAGCTAGTAAATGTAAGCCTATCAATTTCCTACAACCCTTTCCTTAACTCATATTTTTCTTATCTTAGAGACAAAATGGAAAATAATACAATTCACCTTGGCCCCTTCTTATTCTGAGGGTAGAAAGCATTGAATAGCTTTGTCGCTGTGGGCAAATAAAATATGCGTTTAATTAACCTTAGAATAGAGGATAGTACTCACACACACATATTTAAAAGTGGCACTGGACAGGGGTACAAACACAAAAGGAAAAACATTCAGTACGTGACTTAGAGCAGTTGCAGGACAAGATATAACGGACATTTTTATTCATTAAAAGGAAAAAAAAGACAAAGACAGAAAAATAACAGCAGCTTTTTGGAAGAAAATAATATTCCCACCATAAGTAAAAGTGTTATTATGTTCATACATTATGGATAGTTATTATCATCTGTCTTGAAATCCGACATTTATAAAAGTGCAGTCATTTGGGGTTTTGAATAGTGAATCCCACGGACGGGTATACAGTCCAACAGTTCGGAAAGAAATCTTCCATGTAATGAAATAAGCATTCAAATAAAACTCATTTTTCACTGCAACAGGCGCAGCAACTGACACCAAGAATGAAAAAAGCAATACACACCCAGAACACACCAGAGAGAAAGAGAAGAACAGCTACACATGTACATTTCCCTTTTCCCCCATTCAGAGACACACTCTAAATGAAACATGGAAAGAGATCATTAATTAGAAAATAATCACACACCTAATGTAAAAAATAATATGTTCAAAAATCTAGGCACATCTTCCCGGGCCTCTCAAGAGTTGCTGATGCACACAAACAGCTGCATACATTTACATTCTGCAGCACCAAGACCTGTCATATATGAGTGTCATCCATATGGAACAGCCCAAACCTGCCTTAAGAGGTATGAGAGGGAGTGTGGAGGAGAGACGAACTGTACTCACATTATACAACCCTCATACCTTCCAACCACATCTCCACCTCGAGCTGAAACACAACATTTAGTTTTAGTCCTCGGTCCCCAGATAGAGAAATCGATGAATATTTATGTGAAAGAGGAGACAGACCAGAGGAGGCCGGGCTCGCTCGCTAGCTGATTCTATCCATATTCTTGAGTCATCACTAACTTTGCGCACCTTTAAATTGCACCATCCAATTCTCGTATCTTATCCATCATTCCGCTTCACTCGCACTTCAACTAGGGGATCTCGGAGGCTTGTGTTTCACCTACAACAGTACTGTTTGCCGAGCAACATATGGCTAAAGACATTTATCTTTTGTTGAGATTAGTTTTGTTAAAGCTTTACTCACTGGAGAATGTTACTTCACTGTAATTTATTCTACTTCATTCATTTATTTATCAAGAAAAATACATGTTATTTCAAGACCCCTCTGGTGAAGAACACATTTTTTAGTTTGTTACCATGTCCATATGGTGCTTTTTTCATATGCTGGAAAACACCTACTGAGTAAAATAAGCAGTCAATATCATTGCTGAGCATTTCCACCTTAAAACTGCAGTTTAGCAACATTCTCAAAAACACAGATGCAGACTTCCAGGTTTTCATACATAACGAGCTTAGGGAGCCAATACTGTCTATTTGCAGGAATGAACTTTCTGTATCATTATTCTTTGTCAGAATTGCTTTCTGGTTCTAACATGTGTGGCTGAATTACTCAGATATTACAACTGTGTAGTGAAGGGTAGTTTTACAGTGTTTGAGCAGAGTTGTAGGTGAGCTGGTGTGCTCGAGCTTCGGCAAATGGGGAAAGGTGGATGGAAAAAGAGGCAAGGACTTCGTAAATCCACACATTCTAAGAGGAGTAATAGTGTGGAGTTACAGCTGTGCCATTTTAAGGCACTGAGGAATGCTAATTCACTGCAATTTGTTTCACCTTAAATTATGTATTTATCAAGGACATATGTAAATGTTAAGTGCAATATTCAGCTGCAGCCCCTCGGCAGCTTGATGTTAAGACGTCAACAAAACAGACATTACAGCACATCAAATCAAATCACATACTTTAAATGTGTTTTCATCACTTAACTAATCCTTACTGGTATTAGGAACAACTTTATAGTGCTCAGAAATCCAAGTAGTTTTGTAAATCGTAGAGACTGAGATAACAAAGTGCACTTGAGGCTGTGTCGTGGATGACCAGTTCAGGGATGCTCTCTAAATAAGTATGACACGTTTATAGGGTCATATAAAGCCAAGCCATTGAAATATTGCCAATCATATCGATGCACTGAAGCAACCATGTATGCAGTGCCACAAAACATGTTCAGGACATGCTTATAAGGTGCTGCCACTGTGTTAATCTTCTGCTGACATTCAACTAAGGTCACACTGTGGACATCCCCATAATCAATGGGCGGCTACGTTGACCTACTGATGCTTTCGTCTCTGCCTCATCCAAACAACACACATGTGTGCACACTTCTTAGGATTCTTCGCCACATACTCCTGACAACATGATTTGGGACGCCGCGGTTCGACCCGAGAACAGGTAAAGGTCAGCTCCTGCCTTGAAGTCATTCAATTTACCCACTCCATTACACACACACACACACGGAGTGAAAGGGAAATGGAAATAAAACATCCAACAGCACTATAATAGCTAGGGGAACACAGTGTCACCTCTAATTAGGATCTGTAGACTCCAGTCCCTGAAATGTTGATTTGCTCGAATAACAATGGCTTGCAACAGACAACTGGTGCTGCACTGAGATCATTTAGCATGCTTCAATCAGAGGCACTGACATCTTTTAATCTGCTTCCAAGCACAAGTGAACAAAGCAAGCATCCTCAGTCAACTCACTTTTAATCTGGCAAAAGAGGACTGTTTATGACATTCAAATATACATAACAAAAGTCTTCTTCAGCTTGATTTTAGGACATTTTGGTTTCTCTGCTTGTTTTTCATTTTGAATGTCTAAGGGTTAAATTCAGATGCAAACACACTTTTTATTCAAGCACATTAACTGCTGTTTATATGGTTATTGTTCACTGACAGTGAAAACGTCTGCTATATAGTATTATGCATGCAAGTGACACCTCTTCTTCAGTAAATAGTTCCACTACATGACAGAAAGTTCCTACCATGGTGTGTATATAAAAGATGGATGTAGCTTTCAAGATTTGTAAAGTGAAGCCAACGTAAAGTGCCTTAAATCTGCATCTCCTCTGGTTTTGAAAAGAAGTCACATTGTATGGAAGCCTTGTAAAAAATGACAATACTTCTCAGTTAATATGATACCTCACTGAACATTTTGCTAATGAGTTCATTGGGTCAAACACTATTTTCAAGGCTTATTAGATACAGCATAATGTTCATTTAGTAAATCATGGTCTCATTTAAAGTAAAAAAAAGATGATAAAGCAGTGTATATTTCAGACAAGGGCTATTTTGTGACTATCCTCAAGTTCTCAGTCAGATCCCCCCTTCATTCAAGACGAAAAAAAAACAAGATGGCGACGGCCAAATTCCAAACCCGAGGCTTAAAAACAGTAGTCCGCAATCCAAGAGTAGGAGAACATTACATCCATCTTTTATATAAAGCTTAAACCACATTAAATCCTTTGTATCTTTTTGTGCTGTCTCTAAATTGTGCTTTGACCAAGACGCACCTGAATGTTGGTGCTTAACTATCTGGGAAAAATGACACTTTAAACTTTGTTTGCTGCCTTCAGATAAATGTGTTTTGAAGTAACCCAGTCTGAATTTATCACACTACCAAGAGGCAAAACTGAGAAAAGCCCAAACTGACCAACTCCGTTTTTCTGGAGAAAAGCCACAGTAAATACTGTGGTAACCATGTCACGCTGCTCAGATATTCCATTACGGAGAATGTAATCAAACTGTGGAGAGTTAAATAGCATGTAACAGAAAATCCCATTTGGAAAACTAAATCAACAAAAATCAGGCGACAGAAGTAGACATAGAACTCCACCACTGAGTGTTTGAAACTGTTCCTGCAATCATCACTGCAGCGTAAAGATGGAAAGCCAGGTTAACGCTGAACAAAGAGAGTCTATGTGAACTGACTGATTATGGAAATTAACTTTGCTCTGCCTTTATAGTGGGAGTTAACTTCTTGCTCATTATATTTCATTCTCACGTTATTCTGAGAATTACGTGAAAGTCTCATAAAACTAAAATGGCACACCAAGAATGCTTCGTTTTGTTTTTTTTTACTGGATATTTTTCTTTTTTCTCTTGAAGGAGCATAGGGCTGCCCTAGAGTTAATCTGGAAGCACAACCTGTATGCCCTGCACAGCCATATGTAACACAAACACATCCTTCTTGAAGCTTCACAAACTGCAAAGAAGTAGAAAAAATGGTGGAGGAACTCTTCGGCTGTAAACAAGTCACCCAGGAGAAAGCGCGCGAGTAAAAGGAGCGAAGGGAGAAAAATGAGGCAAAAGGTAAAGAGGGCAGGAGAGAACGGAGAGAGGGAATGTGGGAGAAAGAGGAGAGGAAATAGATGGTCCTCCACATTGTTGTGATCAGCTAAAGAGCTAAAGAACGGATCGTGTCAGTGGAGGGAAAGAGGCCGTTAATCAGTGAGCAGAGGTGGAACCACAAACGGGGAATACTCCGAGAAATATATGTGTGTGTCTGTGTGTGTGCGAGAAACACAAAGAGCGATGGAGTAAAGTAGACAAGTATAATATTAGTCTTTAGAGGAGATCAAAGGCCTGTCCGGTTTCCCGATAATCAGCTGGAGACAGAGCGATAATATGGAGAAAGGACCAGAATACAACAACAGCGCAGTACAGTTGAAAAAACATCAATGTAATAATGGACATGAGGAAAGGATTGGAGGAATCATTTTGTCTTCCGGTAATAAGTTTGAACTTCATGACTTTGGGTTTCGAGTAACTTGTTCAATCAAATACCAACTACAACAGGCACAGCACAGTCCACTCACAAAGAGGGGAAACAAAGACATAATGGACACATGATCCACCCACTGACTGATTAAAAATAAGGGGGCAACTCGAATGGCAACTGAACTTTTATAATTCCCAAATATAAAGTCTTGAAAACTCTTCAAAGCCAAGCCATCCCAATTGTAGTCTCAAACTGTGGTTGGATTTGGTATTAAGCATGTATGTTACCTAACATCAGAGGGGAATAAGTAAATACTCTAAGTGTAACATCAAGGTGAGTATAAAGTGAAGGCCAATAATCTATGAAGGTGTAGTGGTGCTTTGGTGCATGTGCACATGGCAGTGAGACTCTGATGCTCACACTACAAAGGCTAGAGATGTGAGGAGAACCCAAGGACCGGCAATCCAGACAGCTGGCCAGATCAAATACAGCATATATTATGCTCCTCACAACACATCAAATACCACCTACCAGTTCAAAGAAGCTTGTTACCATTTTATGATCTCCCTCTCTGGACACAGGAGAGCCAGGTCTACGGGGCAAGATGTGGGGCAAGACGTGGGCTCCAGATATTCGAGACAAAAACAAATGAATCTTTAATATAGTGGATCAGAGAGGTGAGGGGAGTTGGGCAGTAGTCAGAGCGACGCTTTGCATCATGTGGCAAAGGAGGATGCTGAAGCTTAGGGTGGCAAAGATGAAAGAGATGGCAGAAGACTAGGGATTTCTATCTAGATATTCAATGAGATGAAGAAGGTGTGGGAGGCTAAAAGGTAAACAAAAAAACTAACATAAGGAACTGATATAGCTCTTTGTTTTGAGGAACCTCATATCAGTGCAAGTGTATTGTGTTGACTGACATGGTATAGTTAATTCAGTAGAGAATGTAGATAAGACAACTTAAAGATGATGCTGGCTTTGTCCACTAGCTACCTGATTAACACTTTTTACCACTTACAAGTGAGGTGAAGAACACTAATCATCTTGCAAAACAATATTCTGCTTTGAAACATTGGGTTCTGGCATTCATGTGGATGCTACTTTGACACGTACCACCTACACACTGTCCCAGAAAACACACTTCCCTGTGGCAACGACACTCCTCAACCCCAGCAGCCTTCCCCAGCAGGACAGTGCACCCTGCCACACTGCAAAAACTTTTCAGGAACGGCTCGAGAAGCACAACAAAGATCTCAACGCGTTGACCTGACCTGCAAACTCGACAGATTCCAATGTGATCGAGCATCTGCAGGATGCGCCACAACAAGCCCCACACCTCAACCCACAGAACCCCAAGGATCCACTGCCAAGATGCCGGTGGTGACACTGCAGGACACACCCAGAAGTTACTGTTTACATGTTGAGTAGCTGATCAGTGTTTAATCATATAAAAAGCAGAATGAAGTTCCTGATTTGCTGTCATTGCTACCGTTTTGTCTCAAACTACAGATTTAACAACTCGACCACTTGGAGACTAATTTATTACACCTCTTAGTTACTTTGAGGTGCCTTCTGTTTCACAATAGAAAGGCAGCCCAAACAGTAACTTATTGGACCATTGACATAATTGTACCTTGGACTATGTCTCCTCACTCATCCAAACTGATGAAGTAAACCGACTGCCATAGATGATCATAACTGCCGTACTTCCAACAGGGAAAACCACTCTGAAGAAGTATTCTGACCTCCACAACACTCTGCCAGTATGTTCTTCTGGTGGATTAGTTCATAAGAATCAACTTGACAGACACTATTCAATGACACTAACTTCCTGAGGACTCCCTAAATCAAAACCATGAAGTCGAGTGCTGTGGCTGGGATGTGTACCTGCTGGGATATTCTGGCTGCTAAACCAACACTTAAGTGCAAGTCTGTGCTCTCCTCACAGAGGGAAAAATTTATGGCTTGAGCTCAGCCAACTTCAATCTCAGACTTCTCGTGAATGGCCAGAGGTGGGCATAAACACTAAACTTCTACAGGTTAATAATGTACTGAAAGCTTTGGGTCTAAATATATTTCTAATCTGCTGCTGCTGTGCTGTGAACTCAGGTGGTTTTTATCCAACACATAACTGTAACAAAAAGCTTGACATATGCAGCTACAGCTTTCAGTTCAGCAAAAACAAAGCTGAGGAGCTCTTCTGGCACTGCCTTTTATTAAATTCAATTTAGGACTAATTATTTATATCCGGCTCTGCCCTGTAGCTGCATAGTCATTATTCTACTATTTAATTTGTCTTATTCTATTTTCATTTATTTTTTTATCTTCTATATTTTAGTCTTTTTAAATCCTATTTACGGGTGACTTTTACACTGTCTTTTAATATTACATAGTTTATATCTTGTCTTAATGGTCTTAAAGGTGCTCTATAAATACTTTATCATATGCACACCCCAAAGTGTAACCTTTTTGTTAGTTTCATAGTATTTATACTACTTTTTTCATGTTATGGCTCATGTTATAACCTCGTATACCTTATAGTCACACTTGTTTGCGTCATACTGCCAAGAAATTACAATACCAAAACCGTATATTGTGACTTTTCACCATTTTTTATGACTGCAACATGCTTCATATTAACCCATATGATGCACATTATACATTCAAATGTTTTCATGATATTGTTACTAAACGTTCTTATCTAAAACATTTAAAAGAGCAGTGTACAGTGAAGTATTTGTCTTACTCAACCGCTTTAACATCTCCTCTTTCTCTCTGGGACCAATTCAGCAGTCAATCAACAGTAAAATCCTTTACTTTTCAACTAGTTGAGGAAATCTTTGTTAAGCAGGTGTCGTCACGCTTTAAAAGAAATAAATAGCTCCCTTTAATCTAACAAATGAAGACGGATTGCATGAAAACAAAGTGGAACACAATAAACACATCACACAGCAGTCACATGCAGAGGATTTCAAAAGGACAAATTCCTAAACAGGATGAATTAATCAAGGCGACTCCGACGCTTTGTGGAAGTAACGCCTGTGCGGCTCCAACTACTTCACAGAGGTTAATCTCCCTTCTGTGTGTCTGTGCGAGTGTGTGCTCATGAATCTGTTTATACCTCCGCTTAAGTCTGCATCTGTTTACTTATTTTAAGAAGACAGATTGCGCCACTTTCTCTGTGTTCCAAGCTTCCAGAGAAATATGAAGAGCCTTTATGTGACTCACTCTGCTGTGATGGGGATTAACATTAAGAGGAGCTCATGGGAGAAGCCGTGGTGCTGAATAATAATAATATGAATGACACTATTAAGTTTTGAGACATTGTGAAAACAGTATTACCTAACTGCAACAAATAAATGCACACGGGCAAAGAATCCTCACAAGAAACACACACATCCTGTTGGTCCTGCAGTCGGCTGTCTCTTTGCTCACATTAGCAAGAATAAGTAAAGGCACGCCCTTGGAGTCAGCCATGTATGCCTATCACCTTGGTCAAATATTAGTGCTCTGAAATGACTGCTTAATTCCCCTTTTTTCCTGGTGGATGTTTCCTTCTTCTGCTACCAGTTTGAAAATGTCAAATTTAAAGACGGCCCTTCAATATTAACCATATCTTTTGTTGTCTTTTAAAAACTCAAAAACATTATACCATTTATCAAAGCCAGAAACTGTAAAAACTTTCCGACAGTTCTTGAACTAATCATTAGTCACATCTGGTTCCATAGGGAAAATTAATCAAATGAAGGTTTAAAATAATCGCAATCTCTTTATTCTAAATGACTCATTTATAAAATCACTAAAACTATGAACTGTTTGTGCCAGATCATGTAAAAAACAAAGAACACACACACAGTGGAGAAGAGACAAGGATGGAAAAAGGTTAGATAAACTGAAAGCAAAACACACTGCATGACTCAAAAATGGTACACAGAGGAGCAAGTTGATGGCAAGTTGTTAGAATAAAAGAAAATATTGTTGTAAAAAATCGATAGCATGTAGAACCATTATTTAAATAATTGGTAACACCTATAAGCGTAAAGGTTGTACATGTTGATTCCAGGTTTTTGCCATTTTTGTTAACGCTTGTCTTTCATTTTTTTGTGTGATTTTTTGCCACAAATACAGTTTTTACAGGATTGTGAAATGTTTTCGAATATCCCAGTTGGGGTCAGAGCGCAGGGTTAACCATGGTACAGCGCCTCTGGAGCAGGAAGGGTTAAGGGCCTTGCTCAAAGGCCCAACAATGGCCGCATTTGGGTTCATTCCTCTGACCTTCTGATCAGTAGCCCAGGGACTTAACCGTTGCACCAAAATAAGAATGGTCTTGAATCAGACACGAACTCATGACCACTGCTAAGGGACTGAGCCCATGTGGTATCACCTTAAATCAGTGAGCTAAACGGCGGCATATAGAGTTATGATTTTGCTGCACAGCATGAAATACATTTTTGCGTTCTAGGTACTTGTAGCCATGTCACCTTTTAAGGTGCAGGACTTTATATTGCTGTGAAGAATGAGCCCACAGTGAGTAAAAAGATGAAGGAAAAAGTGCCCAGAAACTGCTTGGGGTTAAAAGAAGTAGAAACACTGAACAATTCTGATTTCTTTGTGTTACAACTTACTTACACGGACAATGGCATGGACAATATGCAGCAGTAAGTTACACTGCTGATGTCTTTCCCAGCATCAATGCCTCTCTAAAAAGCAGCACTTCTACCACATTCGGTCCCCAGATTGACACCTCTCAGCTGCTTTACCGTGGCCAGCTCTGTGCTACAGCATCATGCATAATAGTGTGTGGTGCACTTTACTCTTGAATCATGCAAAATCCTCATGAGACCACTTCAAATTGATGATGTCCCTCCCAATTTTTTGCTCATTATGCATTTTAGAATTTATATTCATGTACTTTGACACTCAGTGAAGCTTACATTAACCCTGCAGTTTTGACAATTAGCAATGATCTGGTCCGTTTCGCCTTTTTTTTTTCATTCATTAATTTGGCCGGATGAAGAGAAAAATCACTCCGGGAATGTTATCCCATTATCATCGTGGTTTTGTGTTGTTCCCAGATCCCTGGATTTAACTCCCAGAGCGACGGTGTCTGCATCAGCCACATGCCAAAGCCTAAGACCTCCCAAATCCCGTCACATCCTGGGTCCCGGATCCTCGCTCCCCCTTACATAAGTGGAGCATTACAGCTCCGCAAAGCAGCTTAGAAGTGAAGGGTAACAAGCAGGACACAAAGAAAAAAAGGAAAAGAAAAAAAGGAGATATAAAGATACTGGGACACAGCGGTGATCAAAGGCAGAATAAGAAACAAATCATATATAATGGAATGAAATTGCAGGACTTGCAGCCTTATATTTTCCTTTTATGTTACAGTTCTCTACACAAGTATCATCTTTCTTTCCTTTATCAATCAATGCATGAACAACAAAAGCACCAAAGCTCATATAGATGATGTTAGCGCAAAGATGGGTATGCACATCCATGCTTGAGCAGTTCGCCTTAAAATTAAACACAAATATGTTGCAAATCGATCGTCTTCCCCTCCCTCCACTTCTGTCCTCTTCCCACCTCCTTTCTTTTCTTTCATTGTTCGTTTCCCTTCCTAACCTTCCTCTGTTTTGAATGGCAGGTGGCCCACAAGACTTTTAGCTTGCTTTTTGAGACTAACAAACATAAGTGTTTTGGGTTTTTTTGTGACGGTGAGTGGATACCTCGTCAAAGAGATGTGAGAGCCGCGGCTTTGTGCGCTGCGCTGTTTCAGCCTCAGAGACTGCTAATTAAGTAGCGCCACAAAAGAGGCCATTGTGAAAGCACGTGGTGAGGGAGAAACCAACAGGGCCAGGCTTGTTTTTGTTTTTATGCCGCGAAGCCGATCAGTCTTTCAAATGATTATGTCGGGGGGATTCTCTGAGCACCGCTGCAGTCCGGGTTGTCACATCGTACTGATTCTGTCCATCACAAGGAAACAGATAAAAGGGATTGCAAAAGGGACATGTGCGAGTGGGGGCATTTTAATAGGTGTGTGTGTGTGTGTGTGTGTGCGGGGGAGAAGGATGGTGCTCTTCTCCAAGATGTCTGGGGACCCTATGAGGTCATATCTTTCTGCTTGAGTACTACTCATTAGAAGTGACATATGCACAGAGAAATCTCACTGCTCCTGTACGGCCGACTGCTACACACACAGTAAAAATCCCCCCAACAACAGGCCATCTGGGTGACATCCGGCTCTCAGACTTGACCTGCATTGATTTATTAAACACTCAGACACTGATACCAGCCCTGTTACTCACATACATAGTTGCTCACTCACACACACACACTCACGGACGCACACTTCATGCCCTCCCCCATGTCCCACCCCAACAGTCCAATCTCATCAGACTATCAGACGCTCACTTTCCTAGACAGGGTCATCGTTTTAATGATATCAGCTATCAATCCTTTATCCCCACACCTCCTCCCGCACTCACCAGGGATCTGTCGAAGCTTCAGAACAATCATAAAGCAGCTCCATGTAACTGAGGAGTTTAAGGGGCGAATCTGTCTGTTAATTAAGAAATGTCTTTTTGCTTTTATTAGAGACAGAACATACTAATTATCCTGGACATAATACTCACATCGAAAGTTGCTCTCTGCTTTCATTCCTTGATTTTGTTTTGTTGTAGGGCTTAAAATCTAAGGAAATGTCTCATTCAAATTTGCAATACAATGTTAAATGTCCTGCTGCACTTTAATATTCATTGTGATGGAGCATTGCCACATGAGATACCATCACAACTGTCAGAAAAGGAGGATGGCATCAATTTGTAAAACCACTGACACGACAGTTAAAACCCTGGGTCAGACATACTGCATAATCATATATTCATAACTGCAGCCTTTGCAATTAGCTAATTGAATTGTTTTATACTGCAATTTCCATTATAAATTGATTCATTGTTCATTGTTTTGTTGTTTATGTATTTTTTCTCAAAGCAATGCGATATTCGTGTGAAGATGCTAAAAAACGTGTTGGCAAAACTTCCAACACAATAAGAGAAAAATCTCCTTTTAACATATGGAGTGTAAACGTGGTGAGTTTGCCTCCAGACATCCGGAGACATCTTGCACACACACACACATAAATGGACACCTACTCACTTGTTCACTCACACATATAACATAATTGTCCCATTGGGGCCATAAAACCTTCGAGATGCCTGGGAGGAGGGGATATACAGGACTATATGAAACCTCCGTTTGGCCAGCCCCTTTGTGACTACACAAATGCACACACACACGTACACAAAATGCACAATAATGTGCGCTCTGTGTGTGGCTGCCTCTACTGAATACGTTTTGCAGACCACAGCATGAAGAGAGGTAAACACTGAATTCTGCTTCTCAGACGTTGAAACACGCGCCGACATGCAGAAGCTAAAATATTCATCTTAAACGGATTAATCCATTTATCAGCCCTTTTTATCAACGCACAATTGCTAAATGATTAATAACCTTGATGACTATAGCAATTTAATTTTCTATTACAAATCGGTGGCAATCACACGTTCTACAGCCAAATTGCCAGGCGTGCGGCAGCTACGCTCAAGTGGCAAAATAAAAATTCATAAACTGCGTTCTGTAATTACTCTTCTGGCAAGTGAGTGACTGACAAGCAGAAACAAGCGACGTTTCAGCAGCCCCCTCCCCGAAACAAAAAGAAAAAGCCTCGTACTAGCAAACAACGTCCCCGCTGGCCGCATGAATCGACGCTCGCTGTGAGCCTCGTAATTCCCCTCTCGCGGCCCTGCACTTCCACCATCGCCATTCAAGTCCCAAACCGCTCACATGCCGCGCACTGCTGCTTGGGCCACATGACAAATTACTACTGGGCTTATTATCAAAAAT
>OMNN01018359.1:1051-14188 GCA_900302755.1 Chromis chromis
ATTAAAACTCAAATATTAATTTGACATAACAAACTGAAATTAAGGGACTCTTTAAATAGTAAACACATATATAATTCAGGCTGTGTATCTAAAATATTTACATTGACTCTATGAATTATCTTATTTTCTAAACATGTATTCAATTCCCTCTTCAGACATATTACTTTTACAGTTCAAGATGGGGTGCATTTAAGTGCATTCAGAGCATTATTCAGCATGGATATTGTTTAAAAGACATAAAACTCTGAAAAACTATTTGTGTGGACATAACAGGAACACTCATTCCCGGAGGCGACGCAGTGACAACCAGAAGGATGACAGGCAAACTGCATCATGTTCGTAATTCTCTTAATGCTGACTCAGTTTGGGTTCTTTGTTTGTTTTCTGCATTAACAGAAGTACATTATATTAATTAAGTTGTCTACTGTGTAATCCAAAAGCAGCCAAGAAACAAATCCATCAATTAACTTGTGAGATGTAGATGTGGCATCAACCAAGGAGCCCTTCACCGTTTGCTTTTAGTTCTTTTGGCTGCAGGAGTTCAGTGCTGTTATGTTGAAGAAAGAGCTTTTCTCCACAGGGAGTTGGTCTATAAACTTCCACATCTTGAATCCTTTTGAAGTGTGATGAAAGGAAAAACACAAAAACAGAACTGATAGAAAAAACTGAATTGATAGTAGCAACAAGAGAGCAGCAAAGGTTTTCATACCATCCAGGTGAAGCAGAATGACTTTCACATTAATTGGCTGCATTGAATCAAGTAATGTCTGCTGGTGCAAACAGTTCTGATTAGATTGCATGTACTAGTCTCAAATTTTAATACCCAGCATTACCCTTAAATCATATCATTAGCAACTATTTTATTGCGGTATTTTATATTAGAAAACAAATAATTGAATCCCAGCATTTCGAGCTGCACTCCAACCAGTGTCATATCATTCTGATAATATTATTCCACTAAATACGTCAAATTGTGTGACATTTTACTTCAGCACCACATACTGAACCTTGTCAAAACACTACAAGAGAATACCCCAAGCAATTCCTAATATTTCTGAAGATTTCCAGTATTTTGAGATGTGTAGAAATGACAGAGCAAAGCTTTTTGTTTGTCATACCATCTCCTTGGGGTCACTGACTATAAATAATTTCTTGTATAAGCCATTTAAGTTTATTTTGTGTGTATGTGTTAGTTAAACACTTGTACTTATACCAGGATCACACGTTGTTGGATGGATTTAAACTAATAAACATAGGAATTTGAATGTGAAAGAAATTAACACATGCATTCCACAGACAGTAAATAGTAAATTAAATCGTTTAAATATATATATATATACACAGTATATATATAGATGGACTGTAGCATCAAATCAAATGCGTTGTACACTGCAAGGTGTTGTCTATATTCTTTTTTTTTTAAAGATTTATTTTTGGCCTTTTTCATGCCTTTATTAGAGAGGACAGGACAGTGGATAGAGTCAGAAATGGGAGAGAGTGGGGAAGGACATGTGGTAAATGGCCGAGGTTGGACTTAAACCCAGTACAGCCGCTACACCTCTGCACGTGGGTCACGCGACATAACCACTAGGCTATCGGGGCACCCCAGAGAGTTGTCTATATTCTAATGTGCTACATGTACTTTTTTTTTTTTTTTTTTTTACCATGGTCAATGTCTCTAAGATAATTAATTAATTGTTATTAAATAATTACAATTAATTACAACTATTGTGTTGATTAATTACACTAACTGCTCAAAAGATAAAAGTTATTGCATTTTACTATGGTGTACATGTTGCAGCTTTGAAATGTGTTGCTTTAAATGCAAAATTGTGTGAAACAAAACATTTTACATACACTGTAGTGTGCCTAAAGAGTTAACGTGAAGACTACACAATGGAAAATAAGGTATCATGTACAGAAAGTACACTATTATTTACAGTGCCTATAAAAAGTATTCACCCCCCTTAAAAGTTTTCCACTCTTATTGCTTTTTAACGTTGAATCGAGGTCAATCTGATTTAGCTTTTCAGACAAAAAATTACAAATAAAGACTCTTTCATGTCAAAGTGAAACCTGATTTCTATATGTGAATAACATTGATCATATTGGTACTATGTGGTGTTCTGCTGGAAAACCTTAGATTTTGCTATCTGTGTTGATGAGACTTAGACACCCAAATAAACATTGTCCCAGAACAAGCATGCTCCCTCATGCAAATGGAAATCCCAAATGTCACTGGCCTACCCCCACAGGAAAATGCACCCCACCACATGGCAATAACATCAAACAATCAGGAACATCTTGAGGGACATGACAATGGCCCAACATGTTGATTTGACCTCCAAAATTCCTAGACCATTCTGATCAAGCATCAACAGGATGCAATGAAACCAGTTTGATTGACAGAGGCCCCACTGCACAAGCCAGAGTACCCAAAGGATCCACTGCCAACGTCCAGGTGCCAGACCCCATAGGACACCCTGAGAGGTCCTCTTGTCCATAATCAAAGGTTCAGGGCATTTTTGACCACATAAGGGGGACCAACACAATATTAGGCAGGTGGTCATAATGTTATGCCTGATCAGTGCACATGTGTATATGTGTACAAAACATAAACCATGCATGTTTCAAATGAAGGTATTTTTATTCTGTCATAAAAAAAATTGTTTTAGAGTATAAAAGTTACATATCTAAAAGTGTTCCCTATAAGTAATCAATGATCATATGTTCATTCCAACATCTAAAGAAACACAGGATGAAGTTTCTTATGATACAGCAGAAAAAAAAAGATTGCGGACGAGATGTTCTTTTTGGAATGAAACCCTTCGACCAGCTTACATTATCTAAGTGACACAACCTTCTTCCTCACACACTTTACACTTTAATTTTAATACAGTTCAGTGCATTAGAGATAAGGAAATACCCAGCTAAATTAAAATCATGTCAATAATCAGAAGACTGTAAAAACAGGTAAAATACCCATGTGACTCAGCAAATCCCAGTAATAGAGACAAAAATACTTACATAGAATCAATGACCACTGTAATATTACTTTGAAATAAAAACCAGTGAAGTTTAAATGAGCTGAGTTGTGGTCCTTTCAGCTAAATGTAAATTTGACATCCATTTCTTGCATTCTCAAGCACTGGCTATTAGTATGTTTTTGTAAGAATGTACTTTTTTTTTTTTTTTTTTTAGAATATTATACATCCTGAGATGGTAGCTCTCTACTGTGTGGTAAAAACAAAGCTGTCAGCATTGTAGAACTGAATACACATTATAGTTGCACTCTGTTTATATTAGGGAAATTGGTTTAAGAAGAAATTAATTGTATTAACTTTTCTGATCCGTACACTCATGTGTCACTTGCTGTGCTCCTTCTGTTGCAGACAGCTGTTAGAATCAAGAAAGTAACAGTAATATCATGTCAGACTAACTGAACATTAGAGATGTCCATAACAGAAGAAAATGCTTCCTTAGAAAGCAGACATGATCAAATGTAAAAATCTTAGCCACTGTGTAACAACAGTCGTCACATTTTCAAATGTACATGCTACTCTGCCACTGGCAAATGAGATGTTAACCAACTTCCCAAAATAGGATGAAAATCTTTAAGTACGAATGCTGTTGCCATCACACGGTACGTTGAAGGCACCTTAAAGAGGAGAAAGGTCCAGCAGCAAGGAGGCGAATACAGACGAGGTGACTGTTAAAGTCTGCATCTGCACCTGTTTCACCACCTTGTCAGGTGAGGTATTGTAGAGAGAGCTGCCCTCCAGTCTCTAGCAGTTAGACTCCTTCTCATCCACGGGGAAGTAGCCGTCCTTAGTGGCGGGTGCTTTCTGATGGAGGCTGTCACCGTCTGCTGCAAAGATGGCCAGCAGCCTCTCCTGTTCCTGCTTCGTCTTCGGTAGGTCAGTGGAAGGAGTGGTCAAGAGAACAAGGCGCTGTGGGTGAAAAATTCATTTAAAAAAATTATGGAAAACCTGTGATGTCAGTGATATGAAGTTTGATAAATTGATTGCTATTTATTATCAAACAAAAAATAACATATAGAAATTGTCCTCCATGGGATTTGTCTAATGAGGACTGTAATCAGATTATTTATGATGAGTACTGAACTACTGCGTTAATGTAGTGCAGACAGATAATAAGGGAAGAGAGACAAGTGTATAACTGACAACAATGGTTTCTGCTGAAATCTAACCAGAAGGTCCCTTCTATTATTATTGTTATTTAACAAAATTTAAGATACCTGAAATATTTTTCAATAAAAATTAACATACCAGTCCTTAATAATGTAATTGATTAAATTTTTGACCATTTCTAGGCAATGCAGGGAGCTTTAACATACAACACTGACATACTATGACCTCATAAAGATGACAAGGATAATGATTTAGAGTTGCCTATTTGAGTGGAAAACCAAAACAATAAGAAGATGCTAAAACTCCTTCAAAAGTAAAACTGTGGGGAACTGCTATCTCTAATGACTATCCTGTGTGGATCCATCACTGCAACCTTTCCATAAAAACGTGGTTAAGTGATCGATTGTTAACAAAAAGATTAGAATGAGAGCAGTTTCATCACAACTATTTCCCATCTTCTGAGCTGCTATTTTCCCCTTGGTTCAGTCTTCTATAAATTTGCATGTTAAAGGAAAATATATCGGCTTACTTCTCTCAAAGTTCCTGGTGTGTAGTACATTTTTGCTGCCACCCACAGAGGGATACAAAGCATGGAGGTCAGAGCCAGGATCCAGCCGATCCCATTCCCCCACCATGGGTACACATATTCATTGTTGTACTTCAGAGGTGAGTACTTGATCAAGGCGAAGGCAAAGGTCCCCTAAATAAGAGACAAAGGATATTGTATGTGTTTGTATGGATGAACATTTATGATGCTACATACCTAATATTTGAAATACTGGTAAATATGCAAACTAAAAAGGTGTTAGTTCTACTTAATCTTAACTACTATTGTATTTTCAAGATATGAAAAATAGGCTTTATGTGATCATCTGTATATGTTTGCAATTTGAAATGTATATTCAGTGTTGGCCAGTAGAGGGAGCTCTTCTTATAGAAGAGATTTGTACAAGCATGCACATAAAAAAAGGAAAGGTAAAACCCACGAAGCATGTTGCAGGGGTGAAGAAAAGCCAGCAGTATTTGATGACAGGGCTGGGGCGATATCCAATCATATCCTCTATGTTGTCATAGAAACGATCAGCACCTGTGATCAGAGAGACGACATAAACGCAGTGGAAACTTCCATCAGTATCTAACAATCATCTGTGTCAAGATTTACTCTGTTTGAATGGCAGAGATCTAAAGAAAAACATGGTGTTAACAATCTTCATGAAAGAAGAAAAAATACAGATACGTGCCTAAATTATTTTTTTGTGATATTTAGCCAGAATGACTAATTTCCTATAATATATTTAGTTCATTTGAACTTAAAAATAAACCATCAAAAAGATAAACTATTGTTCCTCTCATTCAGCCTCTCAATTCATGCCTTTATTTTCTAAGTGGCTGTATGAGGATAAAGCCAATTAGAAAGGCCTCACAGTCTTACAAATGAACTCACCATAAACCCAGGCAATGCAAACGGTCTCAAATATAGCCACAAAAAGCAGGCACATCCCACTGGCTGCGTAGTAGTCAAACAGCTGGAAGATGTACATGCCTCCCTGTGGGCACAGACAGGTATGAGTTTACAGCAATTTACAGCAGGAAAACAGAAAAAAAACAGAACATACATACTGTCAAACATTTTTTAAAAAGCTCAGAAGCTGCGTTGTTTTCAAGCCACCTAACCATCTGAAGAGTACAAAGTGCTACACTGCAAACATTTTGATGAAAAAGGTTTCTCACAGTTGGCTGTGTCTGAATAGGATTTGTGCCAAGTGACTGGACATGAAGGAATTTTAGGAGAATCTGCTGTTTGTATGGACAGAAGGCTGCTCAGGGGAAGCTATAGTAGATAGAATCAGGCAGTTTCACTGTAAATGAGTTTGGCAGACTCTTTGTTATCAGCCTGGCTAGAATATCACACACAATAACATCTTCGCTTAAAATTTAAAGACGTTTGCCCTCAAGCCATCATTGCAGTTTCAAATTTATGAGTCATTTCTCCTCCTTCATGCTGGGAACTCGTAATGTGCTTGCTCAACATTGAAATGGAAGTTTCTGAATAGATTATGAGATACTTATTGTGTAGTCTTGTTCTGTACAAACATTCTAAAGTGAGGTCACTGAGACTAACCTCTGTCAGCATGATGAGCCCCAGGAGGAAGGATACCACAGCTACAGCCAGGATAAAGAGCTCCCTGCGGTTTTTGCGGCGGAAGGTGGAGGGATACATGTCCACCATGGCTGTCACCAGGCTCTCCACACACACAAACTAAGACACAAGACACAGACACGAGAAAAATAGGTATGTGCGTATATGTTTGTGTATTCATGTGTATCGATGACTGGTTTAAAAAAGATACCAAACAACAAATAAAATGATCAGAAATGTGTTCATTCTCTCAGTAATTATTACATAGCTGCAAATATAGTAGGAAATATGACTACTGATGGAATCATCTATGTTATTCTCACCTGACTGTCTAGTCCCAGGAAGACAATCATAATGAAGAAGCAGCAGGCCCACAGAGGGGAAAAAGGCATCATGGACACGGCGCGAGGATAAGCTATGAAAGCCAAGCCTGGACCTGGGATACACAGAGATCCATTTCAAGTCAGAATAGTCATGCTTTTAAATCTAGCATATATTTTAATAATATCTCAAAATACCCACTCAGAAAATTTGGAAATCCTGCTAGTTTTACTTTAACCAGTGCATTAGTTCATAAATACCTTTATATTTCAATCAAAAGAAGTGTTAAACAGTGCCAAAGTCCTGCTCCGGTCATTGATTAATCCCCTAAAAACACATCTCTGCATATCAAAATTAGATATTTAGATATTTTCTTCCATGAAAATACTCCTTTCATGCCTTAAAATGACTTAAATGGAGCTCTACACTATTGCTTATACTAGAATGTGCAGATCTATGAAGACCCTGCCTCTCTCTTTACTCACCCCTCCCCTCTCGCTGCAGCTGGAGCACACCAGCTCACCTACCACTCTGCTCAAACACTGTACAACTACTCTACACAATGTCAAGTTTTAATATCGGGTTGGTTCAGCCATACATGTTTGAACCAGAGGTGGATCCTCTGATTATGGAGAAAGATTGTTGATATTAATAGCTGGTTGGCATTATCAGATAGTTACTATGTGGCAGGTTTATCATCTCTCTTGCTAAAACACCCCCTTTCCCCCCATCTCCAATCCTCCTCCCTTTCCCCCTGACTTGCACAAACGTGCATGGGCACAAATGTGCTGAGGACGCACTGAAATAGTGTTATGTGGATTAGTCTGAGGCATTTTGTTTCCCATTTACAGAGCCAGGCTGTGCAAGCAATGGATTTTTTCCCCAGTCTAAACAGAGCAGACAGCTGCTGAACCGTGAGGAGATATTTTCTGAATTTGACAAAAATTATTTTTAGCGATTAGAACTGCTGACTCTAGCTTTAAGTAAATCGGCTGATATAGAAGCTCTTTTGCAAATATTGTATATATCACCCCCATAGAAAATGTAGGGTTTTCATAAACAATTAAAGAAGAGGTACAAACCAGATTCAGCTACTTCTGAGATGGGCACATTTTGCTCATAAGACATGAAGCCCAGGATGGAGAAGATGGCAAAACCTGCAACAAAACTGGTCCCACTGTTTAGGAAACAGAGAGACAGACAATCCCTGGAAACAACACAGACAAAGGATAGAATAATTAGGAGCTGCATGTGGTAAAAGGTTGATCCACTAATTATAAGATATAATACTGGCTATTACAAACAGAGAGGTAGTGTTATGCAGGTGATCATAACTCATCTCAGTCCTCACTTGTAGCAGTTGTTGTTATATTTGTTGTAGCTCCCCAGAGCGGTGAGGCAGCCCAAGCAGATGGCATAGGAGAAGAAGATCTGAGTCCCGGCATCCATCCATACCTATAGAAACAAGATAGTCAAAGTGAAGAAATACATTTAAAATGATTCAAGCATAGTTAAAATCTTTTTGTTTTTTACTTTTAAATGTTAAAAATGTGTCTTTTGGGAAACAACTGTACATTTATTTATACAGTTTGGTTCCAACTCATAGCAACAAAGCACAGTATCTTTTTTACCAGCTTGCCTTTATAACTGAGCTGTTAGAGTGTTGAATGAATTAAATACAGAATGATTAAGAGTTCAAACAAAACAATCAGGTGGTCATGATAACAAACGTGTAGTATAATCAGGTTTCTATGGTTTTTTTTTTGCTTTTCAACTCGGAAAAGATTGTTGTGAAGCCACTGAGCTTGATTTTAACACAGTATCGCATGTGCCCTTCATATTGAGCAGCAGAAGGCATCTATCATAATCCCACATCTCCTGACCCCACAGCTCAGCTTCCCACCCCGACCACCCTGACATCAGCCCCCCGGAAAAGCTGATTATCCATCGCCACCTCTTAGGCGTAAAGTGCAGCGCTCTCTGAATACTCACTCACACTTCAAAATTCAAATTAGGTTTCTCTTTCTTCTCGCAGTTCTGGTAAAGTGCTCCCAAGGCACTGGGGCATGTTTTAGATAGCTGGCAGCCAGGACTGAGGATCTGATTGACAAGGGGTCCAACAACAGCACAAGCTCTGGACACAACATCACACAAAGACAGGTATTCCCAAGGCATCAACTCAACCAGCCTAGCTTGTCTTGGCCTGCACACTCGGGGCTTGCATTCATCCCCTGAGCCCTGGGAGAGAATGAAAGGGAAGGGGGCTCTTTTGGATTTTCATGCTGGTTGCAATCTAACAGCAAGGGAAGAGGAAATTGTAAAAGTCCCCGTTACCGCTACTATTCCAAATCCACTCTCTTCTGTTTAAAACTGCTTAAAGCACCTGTTATGTTTGTGCAAAAGCAGGAAGTAATGTAACGGTATTCATGTCCTACAATAGCCTAGAATGCCGGATGTTTTTCTCTCGTTTGGACGCATAAGAGTCAAGCTGTATTGACATTATTATCACCACTTAAATTCATATGATGAACTGCATGTTTATCCATCTAGCAGATATGGAGCAACATCCCCTTTTGTGGTTTCTACTAACACCTGAGAAAAATAACTGTCTTTTTAGTTGTTAAACGCTCCACCAGCGAGTCCTCAGTTGTGTCT
Source organism: Chromis chromis (assembly GCA_900302755.1). Classification (NCBI taxonomy): domain Eukaryota; kingdom Metazoa; phylum Chordata; class Actinopteri; family Pomacentridae; genus Chromis; species Chromis chromis. The sequence continues at coordinate 10,319 of OMNN01018359.1, forward strand.
GTTTGATGCTGAGCGGATACAGTAGGATACAGTGGGTTTCCAGAGCTTAGTGGTCATAGTGCACCAGTGATACTATTAAGGCAGTAGGAGTAAACGAAACAGTAAGGTTGCAGGCCAGAAAACCGCAGTCTTTCTCTAACCATGTCCAACTACTCTTAAAGTAAACTTCCACACCAAAGAGGCTGCTGATCAGAAATGCTCATACTGTACAATGTCACCTTCAAACAAGCTGTATAACAACACTTTCAAGCATACTAGCTGATCAAATGTTGTGAAATATGCTGTATTGTTCCAGAAGGTAAGATAGGAAAAAGCTCTCATGCCCAATATTATAATAAGCCAACAGCAGTCCAGTCTTTTTATAGCAACTTTCTCTATATGATTTAACCAGCAACTTTAAGGTCAGCTGTGTTGCTCTAGATCTCTCCACTGCCAGCGTCTGCTCTTTTCGATTAGCATGAAGATAACATAATGGGTAATAGAGAGTATGTGATGGCCTTATTTGTTGTACACCGACCCGTCAATTCAATGAAAAACAACAATTGTGCTAAGCTAGAAGATTTTATCAGGTAATTTCTTTTCCAAATAAAAGATAAACAGATATCCCAAGGCAGCGATGCACCAGTTTATACCCATTTGGCCACTATTAAGGCTGCATTAAAAGGCCGCTAAACATAAAGCAATGAGCAACAAGTTGTATCTGCATCAAAATTCACATTTCTGTTCAGCATAACTGTATATTTGAGAGCATTTTTAACCTACTTGTGGGTCAGACAGCCGTCCCAAGTCAGGTAAAAGGTAGAAGTGGATTCCCCTGGATGCTCCTGGCAGGGTGACTCCTCTGACCAGGAGGATCAGTAGCATAATGTAAGGGAAGGTGGCTGTGAAGTAAACCACCTGCAGCAAAATGAAACATCACTTGATCACAGGGTGACAATTCCTCCCTTTCAGAAATTCAAATAATGTGTTTTTTCGCTAAAGTGTGACGTCTTTAGTGTGTTAAACTACTGCCTGTTTTACAAAGCTCTGTACAAATTTTTAAAAAGATAAGATCGTGACATCTTTGGTTGTATTTAGTGCTTTAGATTTTCAGTTGATGAGGTATTTTTAAGCTCTGTAGATGCTGATATTTGTCAATTCAGTTGGCACAGATTATGTTAATCTCTTGTAATCTTTATTTCAAAGTGCTACTGAGCAGAGCAAACTAGCTTTAAAAACTGTGTATATAATTCTGTTCTAATAATGAATATTTCTTCAAAGAAGTATGGTCTTACCTTGCCAGTGGATTTTACTCCCTTCCAGATGCAGAAGTAGCAGATAACCCATGCAACAGCTAGACAGATAACCAGATCCCAGTTCAGAGAGCCGATGTGTTCAATACCTGAGGATATTCTCAGCACTCTGCGCCTGGATTACACACACACATGCACAGGACGACCATCAGAAATGTTTTATCGAGTCTGAGAAGTCATAATATGCTGCAATCACGTATTTATGCAACAGCTTTCCCAAAGTAACATTTTTGATCAATGCGCTCAGGAGCTAAGAAGCTAAGGGTTAAAATTCACCAACCAAAGAAAGAACTTTTGAATAAGTTCTAAAAGTTGTATCTATCCCAACATTATTTAAACATTTAAACATGCAAAAAAAAAAAATCTGGTATAATTTACAAATTCAAATTCCGTCACTTATTAAGATGGATATTTGTTGGATTTGTGTGCATGAAAGGCCATCTGAGGACACAGGCAAACAAAAAGGCACTTACTCCCAGAACTCAATGACAGGAGAGGTGGCATTCTCATGGTGATTGATGGAGCTATTCCCCCTCTGAAATGCCATACAGGAATCTTGAATGAAGGATAGACAAAAGGACATTCAATCCAGTGAAGAAATCCAAGCTTTCTCCGAGGTTTCCAAGTTACATGCAGGAAAGAGAAACAATGCCACCACTGAGGCTGAAGGAGTGAAGTGGTGCAGGAACATTCACTCCTTTAAACCCAAACCAAACTATAATTCAGTGAAATGATGACGGGGAACACCAGAAGACATTACATGCTGATGTTTGTGGCACTGAAAGTCTGCAGATTGGGAGCATTTGTGAGGTTGTATTTGCTGCTCTGAGCATGCAAACTACATGCTAATATGTTCACAGCGATAATGTTAACATGCTGATATTTAGCAGATATGATGGGAATTTTTAAGATGGCACTTTAGGAAAAGACAACGGATCACTCAATTATTACGGATTCATCTTCTGTGAAAATTTCATGGCAATCAATCAAAAGAGAGAGAAAAAGAAAGATATTTTACTGATGTTGCCACTTATGTGTGACTGACAATGTTTACTCAGAGCTTGACGTGCCAGGAGACCCGGCTTATACTGTCCTCCCTGTGAGTTTAATGCTTTTCACGGCTACACAGCTAGCTAATAGGTGATGTCCTCAAAAACCAAAGGCGTAACTTCTCTTGTTGTCAATGAATTTATTTTTCAAAAAGACAAGTACTGTCCGAGGCAACAATAGGGAAATAAAAACTACAGCAGGAGCACTCAGCTCAGCACGTGGCCTGAATAATTTTGAAATCAAAATACAAAAATCCCCTGCATTACTTTTCATGAAAAAATCAGTAGGGGGCACTGCAGTACACACATTTCTGTTGATTAATTAGTGTTTTTTGCTGTTTAGAATCATATCTGTCACTCGCTACCACAGTTGAGGGGTCTGATTGATGCCAAATTCATTCTGAAACATGTCAATGACTCTAGAAACCCCAGTAGATGGTGTGGCCTCCAGGCTCCTGATCTCACTGAAGACAATGAGACAACCTAGATCTACAGAGGAGGTGTCCCCACAATGCTTGGAACAACTTACTTGCCAAATAAATTAGAAAAGTTAAGACAAAGGGATTTTCACACCAAATATTGATTTGATTTAGTTATTTTAATGCCATTTCACATAACTCCCAGTGCCTAAATATGTGCTATATGACAAACAGAAGGACGAGGCTTTTTGCATAGAGACTTGCCTGTGTTCCAGGTGTTGTTGCAGGATGCCCAGGGTAGATCCCATGTGAAGGAGTTGGACAGAAAGAAGATGGCCCAAGCTAACACGACAATGTAGTAGATATTCAGCAGACCGACAATCACTTGCGTGGCATAACCGACTCCTGGAACAGAAACGTGGATAGCGCTGAGCTGTAAAATGGCCCCAACAGTCACCTGGAACTCAGCATCAGCACCAAGTTGCGCTTAATTTCAGTACATGTGACTACATTTGTGATTTAGTTCCACAGCGCTTTAATATGGCAATACATTTTGCACTGTCCAAACTCTTCTTGCAGGTAATTGCTGGTCACACTGTGACTCCAAAGCAGCGTGGAAGACATTAGTCGAGCACACTGGAATTGTATTGTGTCTCTTTTCACAAGATTTTAACAGCAGCCTGAGATCACCACAAATTAGATTTAATTTGCAAAATGCTTTTAGCTTCACATTGGGAGCCGTCACTGTCGTGTATCTCAAGTGATTCACAGAAATAAAAATTTCATTGTTCCAACTGATAATTGCAGCCCTGACTCAACTCTTCGCCAGCTGTCATCCTCTGTAGGTTATGATTATGGCTGATTGCAGACATATTAGAAGGCAGCTGGTCGCTAAAAGCCTTGGAGAAATGTGGTGTTGGTTGTTTTCCAGCAATTACAGTTCTATGCTTCGCCCTCCTACATCTGCACAGCATTCTTACTGGACTGACATATGCACGCACACACACACACACACACACACACACACACACACACACACACACACACACACACACACACACACACACACACACAAAGCCACAATTATACTGCAAAATTAACACAGTCTGC
>OMNN01018366.1:1398-14761 GCA_900302755.1 Chromis chromis
TGCTCTTTTAAGGCTATAAATAGATAAAAATGAGGATCTGCAAGTTCTGGCCTTTTTATTTTATATTATTTTATTTATTATGTATTCACTTTTGAAGCATACTATAATGAAGTGTAAGCATTAGCGCCATCAGCTGTTTATTTGATTAACCAACTGCTAATACTTGAGAACAGTTGTGATTGGAAATGAGCATTTATTCACATTATCTGTTGCCAGTTGCCTCAAAATTTGGTTAACATTTGCTCTACATTTGGATGGAAACAACAGTGATGTTCAGAATGAATCTCACATCTCGAAAACAGCTAATGAAGTTGACATTTTGTGACCATTGTCCTTGCATAATCACGTCACCCCACCCAAATTATTACAAACTAGTCGAACCATAAGCTTAGTTTTTCTTCACCGTAGACTTAGAAAGAGTCATTTTGCCATCTGGTGCATTATAACTGTGAACAAATTGGTGAACTCATTAGAGAACAGTTACACATACATCAGACGCTGAGCAGCATTGATCACTTTAATTTGGAGACATGTTTGTTATGTACTTTCCCCTGCGGGAACTTTCGACAAGAGCTTTTTGGGGAGCCCAGGTTTATACAGCATGAAGTTCCAGGACAAAGTTCTGCTCTGGGGGTTGTATTTCCTGAAGGTTCAGTAACCTTCAACATGCAGCTTGCAGTACCAAAAATTGTTGATAGGTCAAGTATAGTAACATTTTCCAAACATCGTGCAACTGCCACTTTCAAAAACTGGAAATAACAAACAGCTTTGTTTCAGTTTTGGTTATTGTGCATTTTAGGAACTTCACCAAAAAGCAACTAGACTTCTCTTTTAGGTTCTTGAAGATATTTAACCTCTCATCCAAGAGGCTTCTTTAGTTCTGAAGTACCTGAGCTTCTCAACTGAGCTTTGTTTTTAGGTTCTTGAGGACATTTCAACTGTGCCGTTCCATTCATCAAAATTTAAGCATCATAACAAAAGTGAAACATCTTCAAGAACCTAAAAGAGAAATCCAGTTGCTTGTTACTTTGAACCATGACCTGGATGACACCGATTCTTTGTGCATCAAACACAACATACACGGAGGTACAGAAGTAATCTTACGATTGATGGACCAGCGGCAAAGTTCAGGCCTTCTTCAGGGAAAGACACCCAGAGAGACTTAGCTTTAGTTTGCTGTTTTTTGTTAAATGTCATGTAACTAACTGACCTTTTCTTTGCAGAGATTTAGAGGATTATTAGTTCCGGAATACAAACTTTAAGTGAAAACTCAGCTAACCACTGAAGAGGAGACTGATGAAACTACAACCAAAACAATCAACTGAAAGACACTAAAATGTTCTATAAAGGGTAACAGCAGAGTTGGGTGAAGTATGTTTTATGATTTTGTTATTGTGTCCAGTACTGCCAAATTTCCAAAGTTCATCATAATTTTTGTGTTTTATCACCATCTCCATTTAGTATGGAGAAAATATAAGCATCAAAACAAGGATTTAGGAAGTGTCCCTTCAGCTACATGCTGTTTTGTCAAATATATGTCAGATGAACGATGACTCCTCTGTGAAGATGAGGAACAGCAATGCAACACCTCATTGTGCATGACTACACTTAAGGTGTTTTCATAGCCACGTCTATTTTTAAGCCTTTTATTTGCAGTCAGTTAGCTCTGGTTAGGGTTGTTTACCCAGTGAGAGTAAGCGGGAGAAAGCTGTTGCCATGGTTACTTGCAGTTTAATATAGCTTCAACAAAGAATTTCAGCAGCAGTTACATGTTTAACACGTGCCAGCATGCATTTTAACTAACATCTGCCAGCCAATCAGAATCTGTTGACACTCTTTACTCTCCATCTGATAAACTCTGTGAGGTCTCTGCTAAATGTTGCACAGAGTCACCAGCAGTTTATAGGTGCGCACACATAAAAGGTTAATGTTCAAACGTACACCCACTCACATACAATCACATGCAAAGAAATGCATGTGTTAGTTTAACACCTATTTACTCTTAGCTCCACTTCCATACATGCTGTACGCACACAAATACGCCACTGACATGTCACATTTTTCATAGGAATCGATCAGGGTGAGGGAGCCGTGCTGAGAGATGACAAACGCCTCGGCCTGAACACACACCGGGGCATGTGTGCACCTATTTTCTGCTCCACTGTGATTTGTAAATCATTAATAAAGTGCTGTGGGAGGCTGGGCAATTTACCCTGACTGCAGCTGAAATTACATATTTGACAGTGACAAATCTGAATGTATTGTGTACCACATGGAGGGATGGATGTGGGTTGTGCGTTGTAGTATTAGTCCAGCTGAGGGTTGTTAGGTGGAGAATGTAATGATACAGGTCAGACAAACGGCTTTGTGGCTGTTGCTTCTCCTTACCTGCCTGTTGTTGGTGAACACACTGATTTAACAGGTAATTTAAACTTGTTCAAGTGTGCATTAACATATGTGAGCCCATCCATCTCCCGGTAAATAAGTCTGAGCAAATAAGGGAAACCTCTCTCCATCTTTGTTTCTCCGAAGCCCACATGCAAACACACAAACCCCCCGTTTTCACACACACACACAAAGTCATTAGTCATCCACCAGAGGAACCACCCCCACAGCACACACACATACATGGACATGCAAAAATACACAAGCGCTCTCAAACACAAAGACTGTAACTACAGCATTTCCTCTTGAATATTTCCCCAGGGCCCAGTGTAATGTTTCAGACTAAGGCAGAAGCATACATTATATTTCTGGGTGGTTCCCTTTATAGCTTGTTGCTGATAAATATGGTGTAAATAATAACACATGTTACCTTGATTACTTCAGCAAGATTTATAGCCACATGGTGATTTGGCTGACAGAGCAGATACAGCAAAATAACACCAGAGGTCCCTATAAAGGGTCAAAGAAAGCTTCATACTAATCTAATTACAGTGTTATTGAATAATTAATCAGTGATCTAACTACTAGTGCAGTGGTTAAACTCTGATGTCTTTGATATAAAACAGTTGTAGAACCCTACCTTATATCTGAAAGAACATTCTAGAGTCTTCATGATGATGAGCATGGTGATGATGATGATGATGATGATGATACCCAAAACCAACTAAGACTTATCCAATCCACTTCAGACTCAACACTGTATGTACCTGGCTAAGTGGTACCCATGCACAATGATGAATGATACACAATGATATTTGAAGGATTCTTTGTGTGTATCTGTCCATCTGTTGTTCGCATATCTCAACAACTGTACATCTGATCTACTTGGCAGGTGTATTGCTGGAAACCCTAGGAAGAGCAGTGTTGAGTTTGAAGTTGTTTGGATGAGTGGCGGCTACTTTTTGAGTCTTTTTGTGGTCTTTGGTGTAGCTTTTGGCTGCCTAAGGCGCATCATGGTTCATGGTTCTGGTTCCCAGCTACATTGTTGACCTGCTGCTCCTCTATGGCTGCAGCCACAGCTCTTCAAATTAGGGCTCTGCTGACTATTGCTGACTGCTGGTGAGTCCCTACTCAAGACAAAAGGGGATCAGGTTTGTGCCGTGGGGACCCCTCAGCTTTGGAACTAAAACTCGATCTAAAACTAGCAGAAATCCTTTTTCCAACCACAGTATACAGTTTTGTTTTTTTTGTTGTTTTTTAGTACTTTCTGTTGCGCTTTATTTATTTATTTATTTATTTATTTATTTATTAGGTTGTTTTATTGTGCTTGAGTTTATTTGGGTCAGTCCTGAAATTTTTTAATCTTGGTCCAACCCCATCCAAAAGGGGGCCCAAAGAAGTTCAGTGCAGATCAGATGAAAGTTTTTTTGGGCTGTTTTTGTTGTGTTTTTGGGGCCCTTAGCCTGGCCTTTGGGTGGAACCCCTTTTGTTAGACAATATCATAAATGACAAATGTATGGCATCATACATCATAGGCAAAACTTTAGAAAGAATCACTGTCTGCTCAGACAGAAAGGAAAGCAACATTCTACATTAAGACAGTACAAGATTTGTGTGTGAGTTGTTAATGCAGTGATACTCACGGAGACAGGTCTGAGCTCCAGCAGAGTGTGATTTGGATATCAGGAGGCCAGTGGGCTTCGGCCCCATTTAACTCCTGTCAAGGACCATTCCTCACTTAAGCACAGTAAACTGTACCAAAGAAGACATAGTTCTGTGGTAACAGTCTCTCAGAGTAGAATATGGAGTTCCAGCTTGTTTCAGCGGATTGTATCTGTTTGTGGGAGAGAAGAGCATTAATGGGGTCTTTCTGCTATCATATATATACCATTATCTGTCACGTCAGCCTGCACTGTGTCAGCGATGCCTCATTCATTAGCAGTTCTTCTTAGCTTGCTTAGTGAATGTATGCCAACAGTAGATATCTAGTATTGAGCCAAATTCTAATCTGATACATTTTCAACAGTTCAAAATGATGGCAACAACTCTTGTTTGAAACAGAACAAGCCCACATAATGATATCTGGCATAATATTACATATTAAAGTTGTGATGAACATGTTTGCGGATACAGAGCAACATCGATTTCAATTTGTGTCTGAAGAATGTAAGCCTTTTAAGAAGTCTACCTTTAAGTCCTGAATGAATTATCTCTCTTTTTACATGCAAGTAGCTCCAATATTTTCAATGGTTAGTTGCTAACCTTATCTGTTGGCTGTTTGGTGCTCATCTGGTAGTGCAAGGGTTCCCAAACCCTTTAGCCCCTGACCTCTAAAATAATGGTTCCCAAGACCCCCACTAGGTGGTTGAAGCACTGCACAACTTTGTAACAATTATGGCTAAAATATGCTATTTCTAGTTGTTTTTAAATTTTATTCGATTTCAAGAAATAATCATGGAATACCCCCAGACGCACCAACCCCGTCTTTGGGAACCATGTTTTTCTCTGAAAACAGCTCACTACTGTAGCTGGAAACAAAGTTGATAAATCTGTGAAGAATTAACCAAAAGTGTTGCGGGTTGTTGTTAGACCAGAGGAGAATTGCAGATCCCAATGATATTATCTTAAGTATGAAGTATTTTCTTAAGGTGTAGCTTTGGAAACCAATCATATCATCATAACCTCAGGCAGCATAATGCTGACACTACAAGTCTAACTGAGCAACATTCAGTTTGGTATAAGACTCCAGTTGGATTCGCCTTGTGATCCACATAATTACTCCAGTCAAAATGATTTATTGATCAACAATAAGTTGAATTTCTGTCCAACTGGGATCTTCGTCAGTTTTTTGAGCAATGAAAACACCCATATTTATACATCATGCATGGCAATAAGCTGTCAGGCTCCATGATACCAGGTGAGGTTAAACATCTTAATTTGCCCACTGCAATAAATGTTAAAACTATTCAATCAGCTACATAGAAAAAAGTGCATACAGAAAAACCATATCACTCGTATACACCTGACACGTCCTGTCAGCCTATTAGAGGTCATGATGTGTAAATATGGGTTTGATCCCAAGCTCAAAATCCAAGTGGAATCAAAACTTTGTCAGCCAATAAATAACTTTGTGGTAGGAAGTAACTATGCAGGCAACTTCCTCATTCTTCTTTGATGTATTTTTTGATATCTTTGCACCTATGTGATGTGTCTTAACTACTTTCTTCCTCTACACTCTTGCACTCAACAGAAATTCTGGTTCATAAGTTCCATTTGTGGCATTTCAACAGTGCCCCAGTCGTTGTCCATCAGCTATAGTATGCTAGCAGGGTTAGCTTGGCAGACTATTATTAACTGCATGTTAATTCACTAAATATTGGAATCAGCCCGTGCAGCCTGCGGTGACACTGCTGTTAGGGTTTTGAGCTTTCAGAAAGGCATAACCTGCTGTACTAACTCATTAAACCTATTTAACTGTCAGTTAAACTCCATTTTCTGTGGCGACGGTTAGAAATATCACACTTCCATATTTTTGAGTTGACTTGGAGAATACCTCAGCCCGGAATTAATGTAACAGGAGAGGAACAGGAGACTGATCTTGTTAACAAGGTAATAGAAATCTTCTTTGGGGGGGAAATCTGCTTCGTAACAGAGTATGAATAAATGGTGTGAATCAAGGTGATGGGGGAGAGAACATTGTAATGGTAATGAGCAGTTCTGTGCTGAGAGTATAAAAGGTATTTATAGACGAAGACACAAAATATTAATCACTCTGGAGATGAATTAATGGCTGGTCGTGATATCGTTTTTTGCAGCACTTTTGTCTTCGGAGTTAAACCGGCTCACTGTACAGTAATGCAAGTCTGCAGTTATGTGTTATATTGACAACTAGACCACTCCCTGGCAAGTCTGCAGTATGCGGCACAAACAAATTGATAGATGCATGATACCGTGAGTTAAATGATCCTCGCCTGGGGCACGTTTGAGTGTAAGGTAATTTCATGGTTATCGATTCTGGCCTCGACCGCATCCACCGCCTCCATTTGGTCCGTGACCTCTCCTGCAGGTCAAACTGGGGTCAATCTGAGGTTTCTTGTGGCAACAAATAACTTCCCCAGAGGCTCCCATACAACACCGCTTTCCAGATGGTGCAGTTCATTAAAAAATAAAATAAAATAGGACATCCAATTTAGGTGAATTTAGGAGGATTAAGAGAATATATTAACACCAGCGATGCCTGTATAGGAATATGCAGCATCGCCAAGCTTTCCTCCCACACTTGTTATTCAGAGGAGATCAAAGAGAAGCAGGCTGAGCTGAGATTCCTTTGTGGATATGAGGAGTGCGAAAGAGAAGGAGAAGGAGAGATGTTGTAATTTAACAGGCTGCGGCGATGAGATAGACGTTACCTTCCTTTGGCAGTTCATCAAAACAAAGTCGCAATCTGCTGCATCACCACTTCCTGAGGTCGTCCCAGTAAAGTACACAGACCTGAGATGGGTTCCTCTTTTTTTTCATTTGTTCAGCTAATGTGGAAACACAAGAATTCAGTCCACCCTTTTGTCCAGGCTGAATGAAGTGGTTGGACTGAGATTAATTTTCTGTGGTTCCTATATAACTTTTTGATCATAATGTGCCACCAACAGGCTAATATTTGTGGATCACAGCAATATCACATGACCTGACATGACCAAGTGAAGTCCAGTGACATCATCTTGTATGAGATGAGCCAGTATGATGGGAAATACCTGGTTCTCATCTGATCTAACAGCTGATTGGTTTAGATGGTGACACAACAATATGATGTTTGAAAGAAACCTTTCGTTTTCTTAAATTGGAGAGAGTTAGATTTTTTTGGATCTGATTTTTAAGGTTTATTCGGTATGTTTTGTGGTTGATGCTGACAGAGAGGCTGAATACATTCAAATTACAGATCCTAAACTGCATACAGTATATCACAGTTCTAGTCTGCTGTATATTAACATTGGACTGCTTTATTTCTTGAAGTATTTAACAAGTATTTGTTTTGTATTTCTTTTTACTGTATTTGACTTTTTATTTATGTTTTCATTTTTATTTTATTTTATCTTAGAAAGATAGGTCTGCTCAGACAATTAATATACGACTAATACAATACATACACGAGACATTTTAATCATATAGTGTTTTTCTGTATCTTTCTGTACAGACTGAAGGCTGCTGGAAAGACTGTTTACTGTTGTTGTTGCTGCTGCCACCTGCTCTGGTCCACTTTTTAAGGAGAGGTACTGTTCATCTCAGAGAACATTATTGTCACAATATAAGTTATCTGCCAATTTCATGTCAGCAGATCAGTGGCATTAATTAGTAAGAACTGTGGACATCATCATGACATTATAGTCACCTCATAGATGAAGTTACCTCTAAGCAGTCTTCATCTCACTAAACAAAAACAAAGAATGTAAATGTTGTGCAAGAAAAGCTTGTTTACATAAAATTAGTAAATGACAGAGAAATATAACATCTTTCTGTGTTTTTTATATATCTGCAATGAATATTAACCATGAGACTATATGTGCTGAATGATCAACATAAAGCAGAATTATTCCCTTTTTGACAGCGTCGACAAATAGTGAAAATGTAGAAACTTTGTAAAAGTAGAATTTATAACAGAGTTGATGTAGTGCGTTCTATTTTCATGTCGAAAAGGATTTATTTTTTATTAATGTGATTACTGTAAATTATCGTTGGGGTTTTTTGGATGTCCACCACAAATTTCAACCCGATCCTGTAAAAGATAAGCAATTGGTCTAAAATGCAATTGAATTTATCTGTAAAGGGCCAAACTTCAAGAATTCATAACTAAAACAAGTATTTGGATCAGAGCATCAGGTCCCATGGATATAATAGATGTTTCCACTTAATTAAAAAAAAAAAAAAAAAAAGTGATATGAACAGGGGCGGTGAGTTGGCATGGAATGACCCAAAACTTTCAGCTCTAACACAATGTTAACTTTGAAAAAAGACAACGAATATGATCCTGCAGTGACTGTGACATAAAAATATAACTCAGGAAATAGTATTTTCATGGACTCAGCCAATGTTTATATAAGATAACATTATAATAGGTCCCACAGCCAGTCCCAAACACACCAGCACATTAGTTTGCTCTTGTTAGCTATGAGCAGCTAGTGTGGCTATAGACTCTCTATGTACAATCATTGGCTTTACTGGTAAGATATTTTTTAAATTTCAGAGTATTAAAAAGATTTCATTTATCTCCACCCGACAGACTTGCATAGAGTCCCAGTCACCACAAATTCAGAGCAAACTCAATTTGAATGACTCCTTTACTTAGTAAAAACTGAAATACTCCATCAGAGGACTTAGATTCATCCATTTTTGTGCATAAGGACGTCAGTAATGAACATCACAAAGTCAAATTTACTCTGAGCCCTGCGTGATTCATCTCGCTGCTTCTTTTAACAAACATTTCTCTCGACTCCCGCATCAGAACGTTTCAAAAGCAAAGACAAGATTGATGTGTCCCTCCAAGATATTTCCTCTAAGTCTTGACTCATTCTGTCACACTGTCTCCGTCTTTTCTTTTGTTGTGGCTCCCCTGCTGTGCTGATTGTCCCTGGCGTATAGCCGATTGTATTCTTTGGAACTTAATGTTTTACGAGCAAAGAAGAGGATGACACATAAAAAGGCTCGCTGCCATCCATTTCTGTCACCGTAGTACATCATCCATAGTAAAGTACAGTTAGCATGCGTGAAACAGGGAGGAGAGGATACTGCATTTATTCTTTTACAAGTGACTAGACTAGATTTGTGTATTCAAACCATGGTGTCATTTTGACATAGTTGTCATAGTAATGATGCAGGCGTGCACATACTGATATATTCAGACTATTTAGATTTTTGGACATGATTTGGAGTGTTTTGCAGTTTGTGAATTCACAAAGAGTCAGCAGAACTAATAGCTAATGCTCACATCTGTCCATGTGTGTGCTTCATGGCAGCTATGAAAGTTTATCACTTTTGGAGCAATAAAGAAACAGATCTTTTTTTGAAAAATAAATATATTAGGGGATTTAAATGAGTGAAAGCTATTCCAGTCAGACATTTTAACGATACAGTGGAATAAATCCAGTAAACAGACACAAGAACTTTCATTGGAGGTTGCAGGAATGTCAGATTTACCATTTCAAAACCTGTGAAAACAGAATTCCATAATCAGTAGTCAGGATACTGGTATTCATCCTTTATACAGGGATATACTGAAATGTAACATCATATCCCCCATATGAGCAAAAAATCCTGGATCAGCCTCATAACCGAGACTCTCAGTGGCTTGAGTGCAGCCTAGCAGAACACCAGCTTCCACTGGTCGGAGGAAATAACAATACTGATGCAGGAGAACGGATCGATGCAAAAAAAAAAAGAAAAGGCTACGCTGACATTGTATTCATTCTTCTCCTCTAACATATTTCATGAACACTGCATGCCTGATTCTTGTGCCTGGGTCCTTGGAACACACTACAGAGCCGTGATACTTACTGTGGCAGTTTCAGAAGAGTAATAGCATGTACTTCGCCTCAAATTACCGCCTTGCTGTCAGACTTGAAATGCCATAATAGCACTATTTCTGTCCAGGAAAAAATCAAGCAACAATTTATATATGTCAGCTGCCCGGCCTTGTTTCCTTTCGTGCCATCTTTTTGCCTAGTAAGTGCTATTTTGCTGGCAATCCCTCATCTTATCACGTCATGTTGTGTAAAATGCAGAATGACGTGTAATTTCACGGAAGGATCTTACATGAAGCCAGAAATGTGTTTGTTTTCTTTTTGACTGACATAAAAAATGACATAACACACATCACGTAAGACAATAGCAAAAGTAGTCTTGATGCAGTGTGATCCATCAGTGTGATTAATAATCAAAAATGAAAATAGAATTCACACTCTCATCTTTTTCTCTTTTTCTATTCTTTGTTTCTTTCTCTCTTGCATCATTTCTCACCCCCCACCTCATACATTCTCATCTGGTTTCCCACTTGTTCCCATCGTTGCTCGTACATCACCATATGTCTGATGGCAAGCCTGAGGGCCTGCATGAGTGAGTGAGACAGATGAAGCAAAGGGGGTGACAGAAGAACTGATGGTGTAAGTGGGGCAACAGAATGATAGTGATGAAGGAGGTTTAGTTGGAAATCATTTGTACATGTACTGAAAACCTCTAATTGTTGCTCCACAACGTGATATATTGTGTTGTGTGTGATCCAAATGAGATTCATATGTCAAGTTAAGCAACAGATGAATAAATAATGACAATAAGGCACTTTTATTTCTTTGGAGGAATTTTTAAATTACTTTTTTAAAATTTAATGATTATTTGTGAAGCTCCACTTATTTAAAGCTGCATTAATTGTAATTTTTGGCCACTTGATGGCAGTAGAGCAACCTGAAAATACAATACCAATATACACTGATCAGGCATAACATTATGATGTGGTCAAAAATGCTCTGAACCACTGAGCATGGACAAGAGGACCTCTCAGGGTGTCCTAGAGGGTCTGGCACCAGGACATTGGCAGTGGAAATTTGACTCTAGCTTTGACAGGGACATACAACCATATACGCACTTCTAGTTTGTGCTCTTAGCTTTTCCTGCCTCCTGCCCGCCCCTGAATACCACATCTCCACTCCTGTTCTTTAATCTGGTTAGACATTAGAGTCATTACAAAGTCATTTGAATCATTGTTGATATAAAAAACATTCAGCCATTTTACGATGCAGCAAAAAAGATTCTGCCATCACCGCTTTTTGTGCTGCATGCTAGTTTTTCCGTGCCCCGACCTTGATGAACCTTAAAGCTAACAGACCATTTGCGGATCATTTTGCTGCTATTACATATTTAACTTGTACCTTGCCTTGTTATGACTTTATCAGTGTCAAACAGTTAATTTTATGGGTTATTCTCAACGATCTCTGCATGAAGTGCCTATAATCACTGCCATTACATTGACAGCCATTTGAGAGTCTAAAAGCAATAATAATTAAAGGGAATCCACCAGGTTGAAGGCAGTTAAAAAAAGCACAGCATGCTCAGGAAGAGGCCGTGCATAACGTTACACATCAGCATTTAGCACAACTATGCAAATTAGTACCACTGCACTGTTTTGGTGACATTTTGTCAGATATTTTCAAGACATGGTTTTATATTTTACCCTTTAATTAAATGTCCAATCCTTCTAGAAAAGAGTAGCAGTGAGTGAAGCTAAAAGAATTAGATTTTCAGGTATAAAAACCTGTATATAGTGAATGCACCTCTGTACACACATCACATCTGGCCAGGTGACCGTGTTTTTGTACATATGCTGTCAAAGTGGGTTCACCGATGCGTTTCTCTGTGTCACGCAACACAGAAGCAGAGGTGGTCCCATGACACCGGATGTCACACAACCTGGGTTTCGGCTGTTACTGCGAGTGCTGCAGTCCCCATGGTAACCTCTCCTTACCTGCATTCCATTTCAGTTTTATATTTGAAATTCAATCGCTCACACAAGTCAAAACAGGCAATACTGCATGCCTTCATGTCAGAAATATACATTGATCTTGACGTCATTCTCCATTGTATCGACCTGTTTATGTTGTCGGGGCTCTTGAATAAATTGTATGTTTATGCTCATTTAGCAAACAATCAGGTAATGCTTAGTGTTAAATTACATATACAGCCAAATAAACACAACTTTTCCAAGAAGTCGCTGCTACACGTCACTGCAATTTAACATTACAAGCAGTATAGTGTAATAAATGGTTTATAACACACTATAATGTAACTGTGTTTTACTTTATTGTCATCATTATCCATTTAAACACCAACTTCCATGTAGGTGGTGTACATGTCTAATTACAAACACATTATAATGCATTGTAAACCATTTGTTACATGTTTGTGCGCAGATTTCATACCATAAATGCTAATTAATGTATTGCCAGCATGAACAAAAAGATTTTTATATAAACAAAAAGCAGACATCTCATGTCATATCAGCAACTTGTTTCAAAATAACATTGATTAATAGTGATTTATGGAACTGAAACCATATTATAAAGGTTACTGATAATGTAAATCATCTAAACTTAGAATCTTATTTAACAAATAGAAAACAGTATGTTCAGATGGGACAGCACAGATCCAAGTGTGGCAGTATAGTGTGTGGTGTCCCACAGGGATCTGTGCTGGGACCAAAATTATTTCTATTATACATCAATGACTTGTACTGAAAAACTAAAATTTGTCCTATTCGCAGATGATACAACAATACTAGGTTCAGGTGAGAACCTTGAAAAACTGATGATTGAGATTACAAATGAAATGTGTAAGCTAAAAGACTGGTTTGCCAAAAACAAACTGTCTCTCAATATAACAAAAACTAAAATTATGTTTTTTGGAAAGCGTGACATAAATCCGCAAATGCAAATAAAAATTGACAATATAGTCATTGAAAGAGTCTATGAGCACACATTTCTTGGTGTAACTCTTGATCATAAAGTTTGCTGGAAACTGCACATTGCAAAAATCAAAACCAAAACAGCAAAAATTGTAGCTTTGATGAACAAATCTAAATATCTCCTTGATAAGAAATCTTTATATACTATCTACTGTACCCTTATTTTACCCCATTTAACGTACTGTGTTGAGGTGTGGGGTAATGCGTATAAAAGTAATACCGAAGTGTTATGTAAAGTACAAAAAAAAGCAATTAGAATTGTTCACTTTGCCAGATATCGAGAACATACAAATGCACTGTTTCTCCATTCAAAAATACTAAAATTTTGGGACCTAGTAAAATTCCACACAAATCTATTTATTTTTAAAGTGAAACAAAATCTGCTTCCAGCAAATATTCAAAAAATGTTTTTTACGAGAGAAGGAAAGTACAACCTGAGAGGCAATATGAATCTGAAAAAACAGTACTCTCGCACTACTC
>OMNN01018375.1:1152-22554 GCA_900302755.1 Chromis chromis
CTCTCTCTCTCCGGAAAATGAAGATTCCCTCCCTTGCAATTGTCATATTTTCTCTTCTTTCTCTCTCTCTTCCCACTATGTATGCCTACATAGGTGCATATTCAGGGGTAAAAACCTGCAATGTTTTCTGCAAGAAATGACACCACTGATCCAAAAACAATCTGCATTTACATATAATGCATTAAAATCAGCTGATCATTCTTAACTGCTGTGCTTAAAATGCCAGGTGAACCAGAAAGAAATGCCTCTGTAGCAGCATCTGTGGGTTTATGGATGGTGCACCATTATGTCTATATCTCATTTCAACTCACTTATATTCAGTGGGTCAATAATTGGTATGTCTTTAAAGAGAGAAAGAGGACATAAGATTTGGTGTGATCCACTGTTTGAATTATCAGACAGCTCCCTTTAAATAAATGGAGTTTAGGATTTTTAGACTGATAACAACAAGCCTGCGTCTCACTCTCACTCTGAGTTTACTTGAGGCCCCTGGCTTCCAATAAACTACATGAAAAATGGGGGATATAGATGTTTTCAGCACCACGGATAGCAGTCAACAGTGTCCATAGCGCCATCTAGTGTCTGGTTGAGGATCCCTGCTTGCAATTACATCTCAGTGTTGCCACTATTTAATCTCATGAATAGAGTCCACTGAGGTGTGAGAGAGCAGTTATTAGCTGCTGTGCCATGGTGTTTTCTATAAAGTGATGCAGGCTCAAAGCAAA
This sequence comes from Chromis chromis, assembly GCA_900302755.1. Classification (NCBI taxonomy): domain Eukaryota; kingdom Metazoa; phylum Chordata; class Actinopteri; family Pomacentridae; genus Chromis; species Chromis chromis. The sequence goes on from OMNN01018375.1 coordinate 1,878, forward strand.
CACTAGAAAACACACATAAACACACAGAAGTGCATACTACATCGATCAGACCTTATGTGGTCAAAAATGCTCTGAACCATTGGGCATGGACAAGAGGACCCCTCAGGGTGTCCTATGGGGTCTAGTACCAGGACATTGGCAGTGGATCCTTTGGGTACTCTGGCTTTTGCAGTGGGGCCTCTGTCCATCAAACTTGTTCCACTGCATCCTGTTGATGCTTGATCAGAATGGGGTTTGGAGGTCAAATCAACATCTTGGGCGACTGTCATGTTCCTCAAGATGTTCCTGATTGTTTGATGTTTTCGCCATGTGGTGGGGTGCATTTTCCTGCTGGGGAAGGCCAGTGACATTTGGGATTGCCATTTGCATGAGGGAGTGTGCTTGTTCTGGGACAATGTTTATTTGGGTGTCTAAGTCTCATCAATACGGATGTCAAAATCCAAGGTTTTCCAGCAGAACACCACATAGTACCAACATGATCAATGTTATTCACTTCACCTGTCAGTGGTCATAATGTTGTAGCTGATCGGTATATACTGTATGTATTGTGTTTGTTTTCCTCATAGTGATCGCCCACTTCTGGAATTTAGCTGCTACAAGCTACTATCACTGAATGGAAGCTTTGAAACAGCTCCAGCTCCCACACTGTAAATCATTATAAGTTCATTAAGCTTAGAGATGCAAGTTCCAGTGCTGTATTAAAAATGTCAGTTAACTGCACCTCGACTGATTTATCTGTTCATAATTATCCTATTAGAAAGTTTTTAAACTGTCTGGGTGGAAGTAACTGAACTTGATAAAACAAGTTCAACCAACTTGAGATATTAAGTTGAATCAACTTGTGACATGGACGATGGTTACAGACAGTCCTTTTAGATTTATTAAGTTTAAAGAGTTTCTTCATCATTTAACATGGAGAACCTATAGCCACATCTGTTAAAGCTTACAACTGTTTTGATTATATATATATATATATAGGTTGAAGTGGCTCAAGTTGTAAGTATTTGTATTTTTAAGCTCTAACAATTTTGAAAATAAATTTAAAATATAGACATTTTTAGTTAAATTAACTAGAAATGACCAATGATTTGACTAAATTGCTGTATGATGTTTCATGGTGCATGCGGTGAAACTAGGAAGTGAGCATGGTTTAAATTCACCCCTTATATTATTGTAAGCAAAGTGTGGGTCTCCTCCCAGTGGGCATGTATTGACTAATAAGTGGCAGGGTCCTGTCGTGACTCATGCCAGGCGGTATAAATCATAAATAAACTTAGGGAGTCACTGTGACACCACCATTGCTGGTGCCCGGGGCGTCGGGAGCGAGCATCTGATAGTGAACCTGAATAAAAGTGACATGTTTGGGAAGGATCGAGACTACTTGGATGCTGCAGTCGCACTTCAGGGCAAAGGGTGACGCGCTGCTTGGTCTATTGGAGGACTGCAGTTTGCGTGGGTGGACGGGAAGGCTTTCAAGCAATGACTTAAGCAGCAGGCTATTAATGTTTTGATGATACAATGTTGGTCAAAGGGACCAGTTACTATAAGTATCAGTTAAAGGAACAGTATAAATGATTGCATTCTGTATTAGGCTTACGTTCTTATCGGGTTTGGAATGTTTCCCTTTTTCTGTAAACCTAATATTGATGTTGCTATTGGTGCTTAGGTCTACGTTTGCAGAAAAAGCATAAACTTGCATTCCTGTTTAATTTCCTCAAAGCATAAACACCATCAATCAATCTTTTGGCAAGTCCATTTTTGCATGACCTTGCTTTTTGCTCAACTGGCAGCAATACCTCTCCTTCCCACCACCTCGGGATTGATAGACTCGATTAAAAATGACACTTTACAAACTGCAGTGAAAAGGAATCTTACATTCATACTTGGTTTGTTGTCTAAAAATGCCACATTAAGCCATTAAAAAAAACTGCAAAGACGGCATGGTTCTGTGCTCGAGAAAACAAAACAAAGAAAAACAAATGAACAGGTGCGTATAAAGGTGAGTCAAGTTCACAGCACTGTCGGTGGTGAAGTTAAACCACATGATCAGATGAAACGGAAATCCAAGAATTGAAAATTCTCCTCAGTTTGTCTGTTAAATAAACAACTGATTTAGTCATCAAATGTGTGCATGACAGCATTGCTCTCATAGCTATTATAAGCAAAGAAGCTAAAACAGGAAGAGAAAATCCAATCCATGTTCTGTTGTCATGCAAAATCAATGGAACATAGGCTTTAATTAACAAAACATTGGTAAATGGTCTGCACTTATATAGCGCCTTTTTGTACCTTAGCGGTACCCAAGGCGCTTTACAATGTGTTTCGCATTCACCCATTCACACACACATTCACACACCAGTGGCGACAGAGCTGCCATGCAAGGCGCTAATCTGCCATTGGGAGCAACTTCGGGTTCAGTGTCTTGCCCAAGGACACTTTGGCATGTGGGGGGGACCGGGGATCGGGGATCGAACCGCCAACCTTGCCATCAGTGGACAATCCGCTCTACCACCTGAGCCACAGCCGCCCTGTACATTGTACATTATATAAGATATAACTTAATCTGGATATGTAGACCTCAGTTGAAGCATGAGTATTTTGAAACTATTTGAGTTTGGACAATGGTTAAGCCATACATTTTGTGATTTTTTTTGTTTTGTTTACTTAGCTCAAAACTACTTAGGTTTCATCAGGGAAATTCCTAACAAATTCTGAAATGTGTGACGGTCCCACTGCACCGGATGTTTCAACACCTCATGACAAGTGCATTCAGAGTCTATTCAGTACTGCTACGCACCATCCTGTTGATGTGTCCGTGAGTCAGCATCTCCAGCTCCCGGGGTGCTGTTATGTAGGTGACCTCGACCTCCGAACGTGGCATCTCCCTCTGTTATCAACAACAACAACGAAATGAGGCATAGTTGATCAACCAACTGCTTGGCATAGAACAATGGTGCAACAGTGATCTCTCCTGTTTGTTGCTGGTTACTGCATTTTATTAACAGAAAAGAAAAAGCTGGGTCATGCAATGTAATCAGGTCCAAAGATTGATGTGATTTTTCGGTTTTTCAAAGTCATGATTGGAGAAGAAATTCTCTGTTGATCTGTTTTCTGTCCTGCATCATGCGTTACAAATTTGTCATCCCGAAATGGTCAAATCAGCTCAGTGGGTGTCACTAATTTTCTTTTTTGTGTCTCTTTTTATTTGCTTCAGTTATGCAACTTTATTTCTAGGTTTTTATTTATTTTTTTGCAAACAGTCTTAAACTGTTAAAATAAATCACAAGTTGAAATTAATTTATTAAAAAATAATTGAATAAATAACAAAACAAATATGGTTGTGGCTTTCAAGTAGCCCAAGTTATTTGTGGCAAATGTAACATGACTATTCACTTATGGTTTCTTCTATAGAATATAATTTGGATTACAGTTTTAATGTGACACTACACATGTAGCTTATATGTTGATACTCAGTAGTACATGCGTGGGACGAGCACCTTAAGGCAGCGCAAAGCCACAAAGGTAAAAGGTGTGACACATGAACAAAACTACCATGCCAAATCCTGTCACTGATATAGAGTTTGCATAATTAAATAAATTAAATTAAATTTACAAAAATTATATTGGATCGTTCATTTCAATTTCTAGCCTAAGTTATACTGCCAATTATAAATCCAATAAGCTATTACCTATACTAGAAATAAACTACACAAAAATCACAGATGCCAGATTTGTATATCTCACTTTTCACAATTTATATTCATTCCTATAAAATAAAATAAAATAAAATAAAAGTGCTCTGACATAAATAAAAGTGGTCATTTGAAAGATGTCCTTTAAAAAAACCTGTATTAAATTATTATATATATTTAAATATTTATTGCCTCATTTACCTCATTTATTTATTCTGAGATTTATATAACAGCCATATTTATTTATTCAATAGGAATATTTATTTATTTATGTACTTATTTATTTGTTGTATTGAATGCCACTTTACTCAATATGAATTAAATAATAAAATTACACATATTATACTGAATACAAGGGATTCCAGTGTCTGTAGTGTTTTGTTGTTGTTGTTGTTTTTACAAACGATATTTTTTGTATTGTATGCTAGTTTACGTTCTCCTAAGCTCTTCTTAAGCTATTTGAAACAGTTTGTCGACACATTTCCCTTTACTTGGTATTTGTTCTTTAAACCAGTGTCAAATGTCAGTGCATTTCGCTCAATAAAGTTTCGTCGATTGAAAAAAAAGGAGGCTGAGTGAGGAGAGATGTAACTAGCTTGCTAGCATTAGCAGTTTCTCTACTGAGGTAACTGCAGTTAACAGCTGGGTTTGCTGTGTTTGTACATTTTTAAAACAACCAACCCCGTCTGACCAGACGTTTTCCTGCCAACACGACGACCAGGTGAGAAGCGTCTTCCGCGATAATCCGACATTATGTCGCCCAGCTGCCTTGTTGTGAACCGTTCAACTTCCGAGGTAGCTAGCTAGCTGTTGTTAGCACACAATTAGCCGCCGGCGACTGGAAGCTAGCTGCCATTGTTAAAAAAACAAGTTGATTTTAAGAAGAAAGAAACGCTGACAACAGACGGACGTGCCATAGTTTGGAAGTATATAGACTAATGTACACTGTACTTAAAGCTTTTTATCATTTGAGCCTTTACTAAATTGGTGTTTGATGTAAATAAACTTTAACTGGTATCTCACTTGTTATCACTGTATGCGCTTTATTTGGAGCTAACGTAAAGAGAAGTAAAGCGGCCTGATACACTGCTGGCTATTAACAAATTTAGCTAAAGCTAGAAAGCTACAGACCACCAGGATTCGTTTTGATAAAATGTATGATTTTGTGCCTATAATTAGGTGATGTAAGGGCACTGACCGTCCTTAAAGCCTGTTTATCGTTTTAGCCACATATTTTGTAATGATTTTATATTTTAATGTACCTGCATTAGATATCGGTAAGCCAAAAACTGATTGTCATCCATGGGAGCAATTATGTTGGAGCACCGACCTGCATTATTTTAACTCCTCTGTGCACTAGATTAGACTCAATACAGGTCTTTTAAACGATTAATTCAACTAATATAATGCAGTTTCCCACTTGCCAAATAGTGACTGCAGCTCCTACATGCTGACTGATATGCATTAAAATGACTTGATTTCATTCATGAATGTTAATATAATAGAAAGATGATGGCCCTTAGAATAGTAGGAACGTATAGTTTCTTTATTTAATAGATAAATTCCATCTATAAATCTAAATCTAAACAAGGAATAGCCACACCAAGCACGTCCTATATGAAACAATGGAAACAATACTATAATACTGTCTATAATCATCATAAATAGTAGAGGTTTAAGGTTTAAAAAGACATGATTATTATTATTATTATTATTGATGATTATGACTGATCCAGATAAAATCAGCTGTAGATGTTAATAAACTAGGCAATACAGCTTTTCAATCAATTTTTGCAGTAGCATCATTTATGGGCATCTCAGCTGTAGCAAACTTTGTCAGTAATCTATCTATACATGAATTGTGTAGATAGATTAAGGTGATAGATTAATGGAAGCAACTGTAACTTAGATAATTTCCCCTGGGGATCAATGAAATATTCCTGATTGTGATTCTTGTCTGTGAAGGTTCTCAGTCATCCAGGTCATGGTTATCCTCGTAGTTTCAATCGTAGCATCTGGACTTGGTTGAGTTAGCTCGAAGACGTTTCACCTGTCCTCCAAGAGGCTTCATCAGTTCTAAACTGACTGGTTGGGAGTTCCAGTTTGGTATTGAGGTGAGGTATTGGCACCGTTCTCACCTGGCCACAAGGGTCCCTAACAAACCCCATTGTGAGAGGAAATGACCTAATGACTGGCATAATGAGGCAAGGGGCAACACTCACCCAGCAGACTGGAGTTTCAGTAGTGTTAATGGCTCCTGAAGAGTATAAAATCTGGATCTCCCAACCAGTCAGTTTAGAACTGATGAAGCCTCTTGGATGAGAGGTGAAACATCTTGGAGCTAACTCAACCAAGTCCAGATGCTACGATTGAAACTACGAGGATAATTCTGATTATGAAATGATCATATCATGTCATAATATGCAATAAATCAACATACTTTATTAATATATACTTACAGTAAATTATATAATACATGCATTATCAGATCACGCTGCACCTTTGGAATTCACCCTGCCTATTTAACTTCATATTAACACTGCCATATTTTACAGCTGTGAATGACTACTCTGGATGCGTTGTGGATTGCACTGCTGGACAACAGTGTGTGTTCAACATACTCAAAAAGATACAGTCTATGCTCAAAAATCAAGTGTTGTTTAGTATACATGCTAATTGGTTTAGTATAATTTGTCATTTCTCTTGTGGGGAAAAGACCACAGAATTATCACGTTGTGTGGATTCAAGACAGAGTACTCTTGAGTCTCAAATCTGAGAAAGGAGGGGTTTCAACCTCCTTGATATCAAGCTGGGAAGCTTCCTAATAAGGTGCTTGTATGAGACAGCCTTTTAGTTGCATCACGTGACTGCAGTTGACTTCAGCACTGGGTGGAGTGGGGGCACTGTTTCACTGATGTTGTGCAGGCTTAAGACATGGCACTGTAAAGCACACCAGCACCTCAGACTGTTTGGATTTGTCCAGTCAGTCAGTCTGTTGGATTTAACTGATTTTGTCAATTCATTCATATGAGGGGACTTTCACCACAAATTATGAAGGACTACCCTTTTAATATTTGAATGTTAATTACATTTAATTCTGATAATTTATGGGGGCGCCCCGATAGCCTAATGGTTATGTCACATGACAGTGCAGAGGGGTAGCGGCTGTCCCAGGTTCGATTCCGACCTTGGGCATTTACCGCATGTCCTTCCCCACTCTCTCCCATTTCCAACTGTATCCACTGTCCTATCAAATAAAGGCATATAATTCCAAAAATAAATCTTATAATCTAATAATTTATGCCATGACGTATGAGCTTAGAAAAGTATGATGTCACTGCTTTTCCCACAAAATTATTTGAAAGCATGACATCATAAAAGGTAGTCATTTTCCCCTCACATTGAACCCACAATGAAGCTCTTTTTATATTGGATTATCTTCAAGCTTGAAATTTCAGTGCTGCTGTACCACCTAATTTCTCATGATAGGTCAACAAAGCCTTAAGCAATTTTGAGCTTTCCTCTTGTTTGAGCACAATAAAAATATGAAACATTGAGTCATAGATTTCAGTGCGCCTAGTGACATCTGGTGGTTTGCCATAATTATAGCAGCCATTCAAGCTGTTGTGCAGATTTGACTATTTACTGGTTTCATGTGTGCAATAAAATGCCAAGAAGGCTACTTTCCTATAATTTTATCTTTTAATATTGTTGTTTAAAAAGGCTGAAGTAAATGCACACATGCAACATGCATCAGTAAAATAAAAATAATTCACAGATGTGTGCAGATAGTTTACGCATCAAACATCTTACATTAAATATGAATGACCTGGTGTGGTGTGGATCATATATCCATTGTGGATTTAGGTTTTTCCTGCCACTGTACACATGATATATGAATGATATATGACATTTTATATAAGTGTAAGTGTAATGTGACTGGAGAATAAAAGCCATTGAAGTGTAGCATTTGCACTTGTAGTGTAAACATTCTCTTCTCTTTTATATTATTTATAAGTTGACTTCTTATTTGGCACAAGCCTCGACACAGTGTATTGAAACAGACTTTGGTGCCTGTGTATCATCTTCCCAAGAGTCTCAAAGTCTTGTTTTGTTTTGATGTATCTTTAATGCACTTGCATTACTTTCTCTTTCTACTTTTTTGGTAGGACAGTGGATTTTCTCAGAGTCACTCCAGAACCTTTCCACTCCCTCAGCTCTGAAGATGGAGGAGGACCATGTTCACTGTATGTCCTGTATTAACCAGAGATGCATGGTCAGACCTGAACCAGGGGTTTCTTGTGATCTTATCAACTGTCCTTTGGTGTGTGGGGCTGTATTTCACTCCTGCAAAGCTAATGAGCACCAGCTTATGTGCCCACTGATGAGGGTTCCCTGCCTAAACAGTGGCTATGGCTGCCCTGCCACCATGGTGCGCAACCAAATGTACGCTCACCTGGAAGTGTGCCCAGCTGGAGTGGTGTGCTGCACTATGGAGTGGAACAGATGGCCTGTTAGCTGCCTGGACTATACTTCCTATGAGAGCCTGAGCCGTGGGGTGGAGGAGGTGGAGCAGCTGGACATGGCGCTCGCTCTACAGGACCAGCGTACACTACTCGAGTCGCTCAAGGTGATTGCAATGGCACCTACTGCACAAGGAGAGCCTCTTGTTGCTGTTAGTAAGGAGAACAGGGCAGCACATTCTGCCATGCTAACATCTGCTTCTGCTGAGTCACCTTCAAAGTCCTCACATCAGCCACAACCACCACCACCACCAGGGTCAGCAAAGGAGAAAATTCTTAGTGGAATTAATGGCTTGAACGAGGAGCACTATAGTAAACTGTACGAGGCCACAGTCGAGACTGCAAGAAGCTTAGCTGCTGCTTTAGACTTTGTTAGCAGTGCTAGCTCTGGGGAAAGCAGCACAGCGTGTGTGAACAGAGGAGCTGCTATGCAGAGAAGTAGACTGAGCAGCAATGGAGACGTTCAGAATGGACTGGAGGACAAAATGATTGTAGATGCTGATGGTCTGCACAAAAGAGACATGAAGGAGCAAAGTGTTTGTTCGAGTTGTTTGAATGGAAATGGGCCTCTGAAAGGAGCAGATGTAAAGGTTATAAACACAGCCAATGGACCTTTGTCAGGAGCAACAGAGGCCTGTTTGGAAACAGCCTGTCATGTTGAGGTGCAAGATAACATGGATGTTTCTCAGGAGCCAGAGTCCCCTCAAATGACACCTCCAGTGCCCATCAGCCAGGCTGTGGCTCAGAAGGCTGGTCATGTGGTCCTTGAAGATAGAGGACTAGTTCTTTCAGAAAACCGTGGACCTGAGAGAAAGTTCTACAGCTACCAGTTTTTTAGAGGCCAGGGTCAATGTTCATTATCCAATGGACGGATAGGTATCATGCCAGACAGGGCACTGTGCAGAGTTCGACCAAAAATGGAGGACAAGGCAGTGGATACCTCAGACTTAGAGCAAGACGACGATCCAATGGGTCTAGGAGAGATTGATCTGATCACAGCAGCCCTACTCTTCTGTTTAGAAGAGTCCAGAGAGTGTCGAAGGATCTCTGATACGGTCTACGTTGATGGTTACCATGTTGACTTTGGTACACAGACTTTCACTTTCCCTGCAGCGATTTTGGTGACCAACACTAGAGTAGGTGATATGGCATCTGCGTCTGCCTGTGACCACGCTGCCCCTCAGCTCACCTACCCCAGCCCTTTCCGCACTCTCCGCCTCGGCCTGGTCCTGGAAGCTCTGGAGGTCGAGGCGGTGCCGCATAACCGCTACCTCCCTCCTAACCCCCGCTACCAGCACATGTTCCCCTTCGTCTGTGGTCAGTCATTTCGCCGGGACCAGTTTTCTTCCCATTTCACAAATGTCCACGGTGACATTCACGCAGGTCTCAACGGTTGGATGGAACAACGCTGCCCTCTGGCGTATTACGGCTGCACATTTTCCCAGCGGAGGTTTTACCCGTCCATCCAGGGGGCCAAGGTGGTTCATGATAGGCACCTCAGGTCCTTCGGGGTTCAGCCTTGCCCACGGGTAAACCTTCCAAATGACTCCCAGCCTGACCAATTTAGTGGCCTGCCCATTGAGATACTGTGGCACATAACAGGATTCCTGGACAGTTTCAGCTTATGCCAGCTGTCGTTGGTATCACGAACTATGAGGGAGGTGTGTGCCAGTCTCCTCCAGACCAGGGGTATAGTGGAGCTGCAGTGGGAGCAAAGACAACGCCTTGGTCCTCATGGCACTGTGTCGTGGCAGATCAAAAATACAGTAAGTAGAAAACTAGCACTATAGACCTATTGTATGTCAGTGTTGTCGATTACTTTTTTGTTGTTGTTGAAATCTCTAAGTTACTTAGTTAGATGATGCATGTTTGCAACATACAAAAAAGCTGCTGTGCCACCTAGTAGGGATCGACCGATACGGGTGTTTTTTGTTTTGTTTTGGGGTTTTTTAGGACCGATACCGATGCTAATTATTGGTAATCAAGAAAGACAGCTAACCACTTTTGGAACCAATTTACATTAAATGTAATGTTTTAACAGCATGTGATAGCAGGGACCTGTCATTCAGAACTAGGCTTCTTCATTAATAAGAGTGACTTTAACTGAATATGTAAAATAGAAATATGAGTCATTAAATTATGACGCTTTCCTTTGTTTATGTGGGATCAACTGAGACCTGCAGTTATGTCTGCTGTTCTTCTCTATTTTCTTAATCTTTCACTATTCTATCACTTTTAAGGTCCATATCAAAAAGCATTATTAGTTGTTGTTTTACAGACTTTGTTTCACGGTAATCTGCAGCTGCCTTCTAATTTAGCCGCTAGCCGTTAGCATAGCCTTAGCCACTGTGAGGGTAGCTAATTTCCTGGTTTGTTCAGTTTTTCAGTCTCTGTTTGAGAGACATTTCTGAGACCACAGAGAGAGGTGGCTGCATCAGACCTGAAGTAGCGCATTTAATTTACCAATAATTAGTGAATAAAAATACAGATAATCGGAAATATACCAAATATTGGCCATGATAATCGGCCAGGCTGATAATCGGTCTATCCCTACACTGTAGCTTCACAATAAATACTACAAATATTACATGCTAATTTGTTCATATTTAGCCAACACTGAATGAAAATAGCTATTACAAAGTTGATTTTGGCATGAATCAGCATAATCATTCCAACACATTTTTTCTCTTTTTTTTCTTTCCTGTTGCAGGTGTGGCGATTCAGCACTGCCTTCAGCACCGTGTCATCGTGGGGTTTCACTGATATCCCCAGCATGTCGAACCATCTTAAGAAGTGCCAGTTCAACGTGGTGGAGCACAAGACGGAGCCTATACCCCTTCCTGCCATGTGCACTGCGCGAGATGGACTCTCACTGCGTCGCGTCCTGCGCCATGTTAACACCTGACCAAACGAGGCTGATGTCTCCTAGCTGCACGAGATTCACTGTGTTATTATGTGGATGTTGCAATGACAGATTTTCAGTTTGGAAATAAATGAACTCTTCCTGTATTACACTAGATTATGAAGAAGCCTTAATGAAATATTACTTTTCCTGCCAGCTTCATTGGTGTGGGTGGTCTGTGTGGGGGAAAAAAATATTAAGCACTTAGCTTTGCATGGATTTGTGCTGAAAATGTGCCCTTTACCTTTTACGATAAAGTATATTTTCTTGAAGACAAATATGCACCATAGATTTATATTATTCTATATGATATATTAAAGTGGAATTTAAATGTGTTCACTATTCTGCCTTTCACTAGTAGCCATGGAAAAAAGCACATTGTTGGTTAAATTGCATTATTACTGTGTCTCAGAAGTTCTGCCAGCACTTTGCACAATATTTACTAATCTCGTTTACAGTGACCCTAAATTATGTATTTTTTTCTGATCCGTTGATCTGTTGTCTGGGTTTGTAGGATATCAGGACGTGAGTCTAAACAGATGGATACCCCAATAATGCATGTAATTTGCTACCATTTAATAAAGTCTTTACAGCTTTTTGCATATTTCTCTTTAAAATTTTCCTGAGTTACTCATTATCACATGCCATTGTTATTATCTACAGGGGTTTGGATAAAAGGGTAAAAATCTATACTTCACCCACAAATATACTCCACATTTTCAGGTTTTGTGTGCTCATTATTTGTAGTTGAAATACTATCAAATCTTTTAAAATGCCTGATAATGTCAGGACTCATCATACTTTACCTAAAACTTAAAAAGTTATAGTGTTTGATTACTTTTTACTCAGCTTCTATTTCTGGAAATTGTGTCTAACTGTAATGCAGCTTTTAAAAGCTAAGAAAACACTGCATTGGAGTTACGTACATGGTCTCAGATAATGCAGTTCTATCTAAGCATGAATGGCCCACATAAGGTCTTGCCACAGCATTTGAATAGTATTCAAGTCCGGACCTTGATTCGGCCACTCCAAAATCTTAATTTTGTTCTGTTTGAGCCACTCAGAGGTGGACTTGCTTGTGTGCTTTAGGGCATTGTCATGCTGCTTTAGGTCATGAACTGATAGGGGGGTAATTCCAGGAGGATTTTCTGATAGAGAGCAGAATTCATGGCTCCATCAGTTATGACAAGTCGTCCAGGTCCTGTGGAAGCAAAGCAGCCCTAAACCATCACACTACCACCACCATGTTTTACTGTTGATATGATGTTCTTCTTGTGGAATGCAGTATTTGCTTTACACCAGATGTAACGGGACCCATGTCTTCCAAAAAGGTCCACCTTTGATTCATCAGTCTACATGATGTTATCCCCAAAGTCTTGGGGCTCATCTAGATATTTTTTTGCAAATGTCAGACAAACCCTTATGTTCTTTTTGGTCAGTAGTGGTTTGCACCTTGCAATTCTCCCATGGATGCCATTTTCGCCCAGTGTCTTCCTTATTGTGGAATCATGTAGACGGACTTTAACTGAGGCCAGTGAGGCCTGCAGATCTTTAGATGTTCGTCTGGGTTATTTCATGACCTCCTGGATTCGATGTCAGCGTGCTCTTGGAGAAACTTTGGTTGGCCGACCACTCCTTGGAAGGTTCACCACTGTTCAATGTTTCTCCATTTGTGGATTATGTCTTTCACTGTGGTTCTCTGGAGTCCCAGAGCCTTAGCAACCCTCCAGACTGATATGAGACTTTGTTTCGCATCTGTTCTTGAATCTCTTTCGAACGTGGCATCATGTGCCGTATTTTTTAGCTACTTCACAAAGCCAGACCAGTTCTATTTAAGTTATGTTTAGATTCAACAAGCCTGGCAGTAATCATATGCGAGTGTGTTTGGTGAAATTGAGCCTAATTACCAAATTATATGGTCATGTGGTACATTCGTAGCTAATGGGGCAATTATTTTTTCACATAGGGCAAAGTAGGCTGGACAGCATTGCAAAGCTGTATCCTAATGCATATCTGTTCAAACACTGAGAAAAACATTTTTTCTTAGTGTCTGTACCCCATGTTCTCTGCATCTTTATTTTCTATTTATTAATGTATGCACAGTGCGTAGCAACACCAGGAGTTATGTGCGAGTAACTGTGAGACTGTAATTAGGCTAAGAGTGGATTTGGATAGCAGCTATAGTGCTTCCATTGTTTACCATCTGAGTTGTGCATGTTAACATGCAAACATGTGCTCATTAGCCCTCAACATGAAGCACTGCTTTGATCTTATGGAAATGTCATTAGTTTCAAAAGAAACACTTTTTGGTATAAAAAATTAAACATGCTTCTCCTCAAAAAACTCAGAACTTTATGCATTTAATTTGTATTTTCAAGCATTTTAGCACTAAAAGTTGGACAGAAATTAAAAAATGTTCAAAGGACTCCTAAGTCACAAAGACAGAGTATGTTTTGCTGATAGCGACTTCATGAAGATTCAGTTAACTTACCAACACATCAAAACAATCCAATAATACTGGGTGTGATAGTTTCCACAACTCTGCACTACTAAAATCAGTTTGCAAACCAGTTTGATGAACTTGAAATATGTCATCCATCTGTCAGGGGCCACAGTATATGAAGGACTTCTCCAATATGGTGCTAAATTTCTCCTCCTGGTAACAGAATACTCCTGTATGAACAGAAAGGATGAGATGGTAAGGTAACCTAATCTTCATCTGCCATCGAAATGCAAAAAATAAAGTAAGTAGTTGGTTTTCCACTCACATCTAGACTTCCTTAACTCCTCTTAGACTTTGGGTGTTCATTTTGTGACCCATCCTGCAACTCTGAGGCCTCCTCTAATCAGGAAATGTCCAGCACCTGTGATGGCTTTAATAGCTCAAGTGCTGTTGTGTTTCCTGCTAAACAAGCTGCGCTTCCTCTCTATGGAGCTTCATCTGTTTGTAAGGAATAGAGACTTCATGATGCTTGTGCATGTTTGATGTCATCACATTGGACAATTCTGGGGTGGAGCGGAGCTATTTACTGAATGTAGTTAGTATTGTGTCCATTGTTGCAGCTAGTCAGGCATTATGGCAGAGTACACTTTAGAAGTGACTACAGGAAGCATGATGCATGCAGGCACATTTGATAATTTGCATGCTACCCTGATCGGTACTGAGAGGCAATCTGAGCACACTCCGCTAACCGTTGTTGGACTGGATGAAACCGGAAAGGTAAGTTTAACATGAAAATCCTGATTTCATATATTTATCTGCAACCTTAAGTTAAGGTTCTTTTAGATTAAGACTTCTCTTTTATAAGTGAGCTGTAGGGGAATTTTCTTAGCCACACGATGAGCATTCAGTAGAGTAAAGACATGGTATTGGAAGAAATGTAATTTAATGCCAGTCCAAATGTGAAGTCAGTCTACATTGTTAGTCATCTGGAAAAGATGATAATTCCTGATTGTCATCCTCTCCAACAACAGGTGGGAACATATTCTGTGACCACGCTTTTTTCTTTGGGATGTCTTCTTCTGCTCAAGTTGGAGAAAGATCCTTTCCATGAGTCTCCAGAAAAGGACTGGTTTTGCTCCAAGGTAGTGGTGATGACACCTGAAGAGGATGAGATTCTTTTCCCTTGTCACAAATGGCTGTCCAGCGGTGAATCTGTGTTGCTGAGAGGGGGGAGAGGTTTGTCAAATTAATAAATGTTAAGGATTTGTTGTATCAAGACTAAAAAATGATGCATTATTGTTTTGATCATGCTTAAATTGTAATCTTTCCTTGGGCTGTAATCCACATAGCTACCAAAGCTTTCGAAGATTTAGATCCTCGGCTGGTAGATCAACGGAGAAAAGAGCTCATCCAACAAAAGTTAACGTACAAGTGAGTGTTCCATCGCTATCCATTTGCAAGAATCCCCTCCATAAACTGACTGACTAACTAACTTTCAGATTTCTTTATTTCCCGTTTACTTCTGCAGATGGGATAAATTCGCAGACGGACTGTCATACATCTTAAATATCAATGATCCAAAACTTGTTCCTGAGGAAATCCGTTTCTCATACTCAAAAGCCTTTCAGTTTAGATACATCAATAAAGAACTGTGAGTGTCACAACCTTCCAACCAAGCATGCAAATTACTGATGGTAAATACTGATGACAAAAAATAAAATACTGGTTTTTCAACTTTATCCAGATTAGCTGAGCTGAAAGGTCTGAATAATACTGAGCAATGGGAAAGCTTTGAGGCCATGAAGGGGTTCTCCTGGTTCAAAAAGTCACCTATCACAGGTGGGATTTAAGTGTAGCGTGTTTTCTGTTTAACTCATTAAAACCTCTCTGTAAAGATAAACAACTTACTGTATTCTATCCCAGAGTATGTGTCAAAGCAATGGAAGGACAATGACTTTTTTGGATACCAGTTTCTTAATGGTGTCAACCCCACCATGATCCAACGCTGCTCCAAGCTTCCCTCCAACTTCCCTGTCACAGAGGAGATGGTGAGGCCTTTTCTCGCCAATGGAAGCTCTTTAAGTAAGGAAATGAAGGTAAGAAGAGTGCATTTCTTGCAATTTTGATGTTATGCATATTGTTTTCTCTCACCATTCATCCTTTTAATTCAACCAGATGGGCAATATATTCATTAGTGATTACAAGATCATGGAAGGTCTGCCTACGAGGGTTATTGGCGGTAAACCGGTAGCTGTAGCTGCTCCTCTTTGTCTGCTCTACCTAAATCCAGAGAAGGAACTACGGCCCATCGCAATCCAGGTTTTTTTTTCTATTTAATAAATTGTTCCTTATATATTTTAAATCATGTACAATTAAACAATTCCTCCTCCCTCAGCTCAGTCAGCAGCCCTCAGAGGACAACCTGATTTTTCTGCCGAGCGATTTGGAGTCGGACTGGTTGTTGGCCAAGATATTTGTGAGGAACGCAGACACCCTCTATTACCAGTTGGTCGTTCATTTGCAGAGGACACATCTATTTTCAGAAGTTTTCACAATGGCAACACTTCGCAACCTCCCACAGATTCATCCCCTGCACAAGGTAAGCTGTTCAGAGTGCAGCGTTACAAAGATGGGGATTTAGATCGTGACCCTTGACCTTTGTCCCCTCTGCAGCTGCTGATCCCCCATCATCGACACACCATCCATATAAACATCTTTGCACGTGCTCAACTTTACGGCCCTGGTACAGTTCTTGATGATGTATGTCTTCCACACATTTATATTTGCATTATTCAAGAATTGTAGTCCTCTTTCTTTACATGAGCCTTTTTGTTTTAACCACCAGTGTTCACTTGGAACAGATGGACTGATAGAACTTATGAGAAGGGAGCTCTCCCAAACAACCTATGCCTCCTTATGCATACCTGAGAACATTGCAGCAAGAGGAATGGAGTCCATCCCTAACTTTTATTACAGAGATGATGCACTGAGACTGTGGAGCATCATCAGCAGGTAAACTTCTGCTGTAATGAACTGAGGATTAAATAGATGGCATATTTAGATGAACACATAAACAAATGCTAAATGTTTCATAGTCTTAAGACAAGATAAGCATTACAGTTATGATTAGGTGAATTTAATCAACTATTATAGCATACAATTCTGCCATTGGCTACAATAAATCATAATTTAACATTCTGTTACTGGTTACCTTATTGTTGTCCACAGCTTTGTCCAGGCAATGGTGGCATTTTATTATCCATCTGACAGTGAAGTGTCTGCAGATTTCGAGCTCCAGGAATGGATCAATGAGATCTTCTACTTTGGATTTCTGGGAAACGGTGACTCGGGTATCTCACTATTGGTCTGGTTATACTATACAAAAACAGTGAAGCCTTGTCCGTAAAAGAAATATCAGGCATCACCTGTACCTGTACACCGATGAGGCTTAACATTATGACCACCTGCCACCGGTCAAAAATGCTCTGAACCATTGGGCATGGTCAAATCAACATCTTGGGCCATTGTCATGTTCCTGATTGTTTGATGTTTTTGCCATGTGGTGGGGTGCCTTTTTTCTGTGGGGGTAGGCCAGTGACATTTGGGATTGCCATTTTGCATGAGGGAGTGTGATTGTTCTGGGACAATGTTTATTTGGGTGTCTAAGTCTCATCAACACAGATGCCAAAATCCAAGGTTTTCCAGCAGAACACCACATAGTACCAATATGATCAATGTTATTCACTTCACCTGTCAGTGGTTTTGATGTTGTGGCTGATCGTTGTATATCATCCTTTGTTTTTTAGCCGTAAAATTAAATTGTAATTTTTTAATCTTTAATAATGAGGGAATGGCACAGACAAAGATATAAAAGACTTCCAAAATTTTAATGTGAACCATTTTATTACAAATTATATCTGCTTTACATGACTGCTTGCAAGCTAAAGTATAATTTTCAATTTAATTTCAACTTATAGAATTTCAACTTGTAAAGCTTTCTTAAGGTTTTCTATCTTAATCAGAGTTTCAAAAACACAACAATGGTCTTGATTGCGCAAAAAACATGTTACACGGTTGTGTTGATCTTGACAGGATTCCCTTCAAACTTTCAAACTGTGGAGGAGCTCATCAAGTTTGTCACTATGGTGATCTTCACATCATCGTGTCAACATGCTGCAGTGAATGGTGGACAGGTAAATATTTTATAATCCTTACAGCGAAATCTTGTTATTTCTGACAACACATTACCATAGAGGGTGGAGGAGGAGTAATGCAGTGATCGTACATTGTGCTCAACAGTAGGTTTTAATTATCCTTTCCATTGATTCGCCTTATTGGAAACTGTGGAGTTTCCAAAGCTCATTATTAAATATTCCCAAATTGTAAGTTTAGCTTTTGTTGTTGTCAGTGGCAATTATAATCAATTTACTTTAAATATTAGTTTGGTATTTTTTGGGAAATTAACTTTTTTGCTTTTTTGCAGAGAGGTAGATTAAAAAAAAATAAATACTGTATGGTAGTTAAAACTGAAGCTGCAGCCAGAAGGTTTACTCTCTCCAAAGGTAACAAAACCATCTGCCAATGCTTATGTGTCATGTGTTTACCCCTCAAATGCATATGCAATGGCATGTTTTTTTCTTCTTCTTTCTTTTCTCCAATAACAATATGCTGAATGAGATTTATAAATGGTAATTATGTAATTTCCAGTTTTGCTTCATGGTAATATTGCTGTTTCCCTGTTACAGTGCCTCAACCCAGGCACGATGATATGTCTACTTGGAATTTTCTTTGCGATTGAAGAGTTTTTCTTGCAACAGCTCCACTCTGCAAATGAACATGGTCATGAGGCTCCTAATGAGGAGTTAGTTGTTGTGCCATCACGATTCAGATCATTTGAAAGTAGAACAGGAGCATGGAAATAACATGGCAATTCTATACAGTACAGTGGGCAACATATAACCAAGCAGTTCCTCAGCTGCATCAACCCTTCTAGTATAACCACTCAGGTAGTTTTCTGAGCCAACTTGGGAAGATCTTACAAGAAGATCTCTTCCACAAATGGATGGATGGTCTAAACAGTACTTTCTTTTTATAATTATTTAGCAAGCTGTAATCTGTAACATTTTACAGTATTGAGTGGGTAAGGCATTATTCATTGTAATCCCTTCTTTTTTTCATGCTGAGATTTCATCTGGTCTCTTTGAGTTTACCAGACAACATGTAACTAAGGCTTTTCTGCCTCAGTTGCATGTTGTGTTCTGTCCTGCTAACATTAGCCACTGTTAAGTCTACATCCACAAAGAGGCCAGTTTTGTCAGAGATGGATGGTGTGTGCACTATATTCTGCTGTGTTGCATGCAGTGATGAGTCAAAGCAAACATTTGAAGGTCACTAAATCCTTTGCAACCATGGGCTGACGTCTTGTTAAATGTCTAGTTTTCCCTTTTCTGCAAGTGTTAAATACAAAAGATTAAAGATATGGGTGTGGCATCCAGCGTTTGATCCAACCAAGCATTTCTCGGAATGCCAAATTATTTCTTTAACTGTACAACTAAAGACTGGAAGTAGTTCTATTAATGACTGCTGTATTTCTTTTTGAAGTTTGATTTTCAAGGTTGGATTCCTAATGCTCCAATGCTGTTGCAGCAACCCCCACCAACAACTAAGGGGCAGTCAAGCATGGAGACACTCTTGGCGACCCTGCCAAATAAATTATATGCAGCAAGTACGCTGGCAACTGCGTGGCAGCTCTCCAGAAAATATGATGACTTTGTAAGTTGGACCAGAAACCACTACCTGTCTTGGACCAGCAATTATCCCCTTCATAGCTTACCCATTCCCCCACATGATACTTTGGTTTTGTCTTTGTCAGGTACCTCTGGGTTCTTATCCTGAGCAACGTTTTGATGAGCCTGCAGCCTTACAGATGATCCAGGATTTCCAAGCAGAGCTGTCCTCTCTGAGTGCAGCTATTACCAAGAGGAACTCGGAGCTTGAGCTGCCTTACACATACTTAGACCCTAAAGGAGTAGAAAACAGCATCACAATTTGAGCAGGATCACATTCACAACGGTGGTAAACACGCAGCCAGACCTTTTGTTGTCCAATGCTGTATTGGCAATGATCCCCTATTCTGTAACTGACAATAAAAAGATTCACTCCTTTATGTGTTTCTCTATTATGTGTCTTCTCCATATATAAACCAGGATAGGCCAGTCTTGTAACAGATTTCTGTTGCAAGATTGTACTCGTAAGGCAAAATTCACTTCAAAACCAGAATTACAAGTGATTTATGGCAAAGATGGGATGCACAATAAAGTATAGCTGTGGCCAAAAGTTTTGAGAATGACACAAAAATTTGTTTTCACAAAGTTCACTGCTTCAGTGTTTTTTAGATCTTTTTGTAAAATGTCACTATGGTATACTGAAGTATAATTACAAGAATTTCATAATTGTCAAAAGCTTTTATTGACAATTAAATTGAGTTTATGCAAAGAGTCAATATTAGCTGTGTTTATCCTTATTTTTAAGACCTCTGAAATTCACCCTGGCATGCTGTCAATCAACTTCTGGGCCACATCCTGACAGAGGAATATGAATAATCAGTTTAATTAATAATTTGTCAGAATTTGTGGGTTTTTGTTTGTCCACCCGCCGCTTGAGGATTGACCACAAATTCTCAAAACTTTTGGCCACGGCTGTGCACATTCATTTAAAAAAATAAAAAAATGAATAAAATACAAAACCAATCGGTGAATTTAAACTTAAATTACAGCAGTGCAAGACTTAAATTGATACATTTTAACTCAACAGCCAAGAATTAAAGTATATAAGAAAGTCTTGCAATACCAAAAGGTGTTTGAAAGTGATTTAAAAGAACATACTGATGTAGCAAGCCACACATCTTCAGGCAGACTATTCCACTACTGAGGTGCCCAAATGGTGCAAAATGCCCTTAAGTCTTTAAACGTGAGATGGGAACAGTCAGCAGAAGAGCTCAGGCTGCGCTCTGGTTGATAAGGACACACAGTTCTGATATATATTCTGCGGCCAGGCCATGAAATGCCTTAAAAGTAATAAGCAAAATCTTAAAATGAATCTATAACAAATGGGTAAC
>OMNN01018409.1:10233-67628 GCA_900302755.1 Chromis chromis
CCCTAGCTTTAAGTCCCTTATTAATTAAACTTTCACCAAGTCAGGAATTTTTATTAAAAAGATAAAGTCTGCTGTACCGTAAAACAGAACTAGCCTATTGTCTCTGAAGCTAAAATTTTATTTCTATAAATAAAAGAGACTTTTTAATACCATCAGAGGGACTGGGACCAAAAGATCCACACAGTACAGTAATTAGAGGGAGATTTTCATCCCAACTACTCTAAAATTGGTCAGCTTTAACCAATACCCTTTGCTCCAACTGAATTAAAACTCTAAGACTGTTCATTTTAGCATCATGGGATGTTATTTACTGTATGGCAAACAGAGGCAGCATCATCCCGCTCAGGGAGAGACGGAGTGTAAATATGTGTTTTGCCATCACTGTGTGTCTAGCCATACATCTCAGACATCCTGGTACACTGATGTTCAGAGGGGAAATAAAGCTGCAGCCAAATATTGACTGCAGTTTTATGATCAGTCATCCACTTGATCAATCAAATCCCTCTTGTGTCATTAACTTTGCAACAATATTTGTCAATCAGCACCATAAGACAGCCACTGTGTCGCTCTAATTAGGATTCTACTGCATTTACAAAGATGAAAAATAAAACTGTTTTGTGCTTTTTATTACAATAACAACTATGTTTATAAAAAAGGTGACTTGGAGATTATAATATAGATTTTGTAAATGTACAAAAGGAAGACAAATTTTGACAGACACTCCGAGCAGAGGAAAATTAGAAATTGATGTTGTGGTCAGACACTGGAATACACTGCTTTTGTTTCAAAAAGAAAACAAAAACATGGGCAGTGAAATTTTTGCTTTCATGGTAATCTAATAAGGTCAGAAAACTGAAGTGTTGCTTTATGAGTACAGTCTTCCATTCAATTCTTTCAATCAAAAAAGCATCTTAGTCACTTAAAGTATCGGTTTGTTTTGTTTCTGGCCTCATGTGCATCAAAGACTGTAAAGCTCTGGTATTCTCTAAATGCATTCAGCTGATTTCAAACACAAATCTAAAGTGAAAGCATGAAATTATCTATGGATCATTGTAAAAGGTGTCCAAGAACTTTCTCTGGATGTAGAAAAGGCTAAAGGATGTCAAATTTACATCCACTTATATATGTGCATCCTGCAGTGCGCAGGTCAAAACCATTTTTACACCAGTTTGTTATAATGCAGAGATGAAGGCAACACTTAAACAGAAGACTATGGATACATGCAGCGTTAAGGTGCATTAATTTGCCAGAAAAGTAATGTATCATCCACAGAGGATCATTATGCCACTTCCACAGTCATTGCTGTACAGCCAGCAAATCACAGCCAATTAAGAACCCTTTAAACTTACAAGTCAAGCATCACTTGTTGTGCTGTCCATAATGGGATTTTATGGATATGAAGCAGTTGTGATGGCTGTATTGGCCTTGTGATGAATGGCTAACTCTACAGGAAATGTGGCCTGAGAAAGAACAGTGCTGAAAACTAAACAGATCATTTGGTGCCTTCAGTTTTTCAGGGACACAAAAAAAAAGGGGAGGATAAGAGAGGTTTTGGAAGCTGCATGTTTGATCCAATTCTATCATTTCATGAGAATCAGACTTTTAACTTATTCTGAGAGATAAACAATTCAGGCCTGTTTCCCAAATTTTTTGTGTCAGTTTTCTGTTTTCTGCTAACGAGATGTCACTAATATGTACTGGAATGCTGTATGAATAGGCAGTTTGATTGGCCACGAAGAACTTAATGATGTATACCAAATGTGGGGGGACAGCTTCTAAGCGCATATTTTTGTAGACAAACATAGCTGTTGACAACATTTTCCACCCAGTTTGCCATTTCTGTCAGGCTGAAAATGTAAAATTAAGAGCAAAATTTTTCCAAGGTACCACATCGGTTAACAAATCGTGTCCTATTAGCATTTTTGCAGCATTCGGTCAGATTGTAAGGACACATTATGGAAAAATTGCCACTTACCGAGAGGGAAGTCATAATTAAAAGAAAAACAGAATTCCTGCATGCATACATTTGGACAAAACAAATCTGTGTACCTGACTTTCTTTCAACTAATTAAAGAAAACATAAATCAAACAACTGCATGTTGGTTGTTTACATAAATGCATCCACCTATTGTTATGTGAATTTTGCTGTATTGTTCCTCAGTGCACATAGCAGCTTATTCTAGCTTAATTTGTGCCACTGTGTCTTCCTGTGAGCAGACCCCAGTCATCTTTAAACGGCTCCATTTAAAATGCAATTTGATTATCTGCCAAATTGCTACCAAGTCTTTCCCTCTGCAGCTTGGGGATGGGGGGTAAAAATTTTAATTAGCATTTGTGCATAAAAGAGAGGTCTTTGTTGCACCGCATTTGAACACGGCATCCCAGAATGACCACCACTTTCAAAGAGTCATCACCCAAACGATTTCAAACTAATAGATCCAAAGGGAGAGGAGCAGTCCTGGCACGGACGGGTGGGGGGAATCACAGAGGTCTTCAGTGGCACTGGAAAAAAACCCACAGGACATGGCATGTTTAAATAATCCAAAACTTTTCTTTAATCATAGTTTAGAAAATTGGCTGGGACCTTCGGCAGGAGACAGCTGCTCTGCCCCACAGCCATTTAATGAGATTCACTGAGGGTTTCCCTTAAAATATTTACGCTGTCCCATGGCACGGCAATATTGTCCTAGAATGAGGAGATAAGAGCCAAGGAGGTGTGTTGAAGTTCTCCTAATCAATTTGCTAATTACTGGAGCAGCAATAGGAGAGGAGAGAGGAGTCCCTTCTGGCAAGCTGTATTCTAATAAATGCTGAAAAATTTATTTACTCCCTTAGCCAAGAGGAATTCTGAAGTGGGATTACAGCAGAGAGCTGATTGAGACAGAGCTGCGCTGTGGTTGAGGTCGCAGTCAAAGGAGCAAGGAGAGGTCTCCAAACATAAAAGCATCTCTCAGGACCTGCACCTTTGCATCTGCTCAGGGAACGGAGATGGCAGACTCTCACAGACTTGGCATGAAAAGACCTGACTGCTATAGCTACATATCAACAAATATTAATGAGACTTCTGGTTCTTGCATAATAAAACAGGTTATTGCAGGAGTTGCAGTATGTACTACATGGCAGCGACTCCAAAACAAAATAAATGTATGTATATAATGTATGTATGGAAAAACTGAGACGAGACAATAACTTTAATGCTTAATATCATCATGGGGTGGGATCTTACTTGGAGCAGAGGGCAGAAGGCCCAGACATTACACCAGACGTTAGGGTTGTGTGTTTGAAGTCACCTTTGTGCCCTTTAGCACCGGCTGACCCCCCGCCCAACCTCTGGGACTGAGGGCAACCCCGGACCTGTCATAGGACACAGCCCACATCCTCTTCAGGGCTGAGGGCAAAATCTGCCCCACCTTTTCAATGCCACATTATCTATAAGATCCTTCCCTCTCCAGGGTCTGCAGCCAATAGCATGTTGCCTGGATCAAGACAGGTCAAAGGTCGGCATAAACTGAAGGCTCAACAGGGAATTATCATAAACTAATCACAAGCCACTACGGTAGAAGTACAGTGAATATATGGTATATGATGCTATCTGCCAACGCCTTATAATAACAGTAAGTGTGAGCCCTGCTGGCCTCTGTGGGCAAAGTACAATCTGTACATAGCCAAAAGGAATAATTCCAAACATTTCCAAACATAATTTATTAAGATTATTTGCTAAACGTACTGCCAAACTGCATTAAAATTCAACCAGTTAAACGACCTTGTTGCATTTGCAACACTCTGCTGCTGATTAAATAATATTCAAACCATACAAGTGTAAAATTTTAAAAACCCTGCCGGTTTTATTTATTTTTGGGCTATGCCTATTTGGAAAATGTTTAATCAGATAATAACAATGACACTCCCTCATGACACTGCTTTTGTGTTTTTTCCTTGAGACTAAGCATAACCACATAAAACAGGGAAACAAAAACACGGATTTATTAGTATTTACAGTCTCTTTCCATGTCACTCTATTCATTTCTCCAATCAGCTCGCTCCCCTAACTCCCAGTCTCTCCAGTGCGACCGAGCGCATGGATCTGAGCGCAATTCCACTGAGAACTGAGGCAAAAACAAAAACACAAAAAAACCTGTTGCTGTGACATTTTGTTCCCTCTCACCTCCACGCATGCCAGTCACAATGGACCGGTGTGTGGGGGATCTGTGTTCACATCACCATGGTGATGGCTCTCTGTCTCCCAAGGCTCCCTGGAGGGGGTTGGAGGGTTGGTGGTAAGGAGGAGGGGGCAGCGCTGGAGCAGGTTGCCAACCAAGCCTCAACCAAAATGCATTAGAATAAGGGGAATGATGAAGAAGACGTGTTTCTATAAGCTTCCTCCATGTGTAACACTACATTTTTTAGCCCAGTCAGAGTTAAGTCCAGGGTCTGAACTCAACGTGCAGCAGAACAGAGCAACTGACACCGAAGCAGTCAAAAGAGAGCTGACATGCAGGGAAAGCGTTTCACTCCCTAACCTTTAAAAGGGCAAAAAATAGAACAAAATGGTGTAGGTTCATGAGCAAAGGTCTGAGAACATCTGTCTCTTGGTAAATCATCCTTGCATGACAGAAAGGCACAGAGATGACATTACACTGAGAATGACAAAAGAAGACAAAAGGGCACACCTATTCTACACCACCAGCTCCAGTTTCATTTGCTTATTTGACTTTTGTCCCCTTCTTGGACAATTAAGCCAACACATCCCCAAGAGGATCCACAGAGTCATCATCAAGATTCTAATATACTGGCAGTATAAGGAATACCAGAAGGTAATTCCTGGTTTTTCACCTGTATAGATAAATTATCCTAAATTGTAATCTTTTGTATTTCAACAAATGGCGCAAGTAAATGCATGCATGTTTTACACAGTTCTGTTGGTGGAAGACTTCATGACATCTTATTTTGAGCATGTGACACTACACCTACAACTGGCAAATAATTCAACCACAATCTATAAAATATTCTTTGTTAGTACTATGGGATATATTACAGGTTTAATGGGAAAGAGCCCACAATTTTTATCCCACTAATAATTTGCATGTGTGTCTGTTCTTTGCTTTTCTCAACAACCATTCATTTAATCTGCTTCAAACTTTGCAGGTGTATTGCCGGGGACTCCAGGAAGTGCAGTGTCAAGTGTGAAGTCATTTGGATGAGCAGTTCTAGAGAACCATAAAAAGATAAACGGTGCAAAGCCACCTGTAGCTAAAAAAAAACCTCGCCCATGATCATCTACAGCGTGGGAGTAATTTAGATAGAAACCCAACAATGTGGTGAGCTGTTATGTCGAGGCTGTTAAGATTATCAACACACGAACATGTTCTGTTGTATGACTTCAAAAAAAATTCTAAATATTTCTCTTTTCTTTTCTTTTTTTTTAAGATTTATTTTTGGCCTTTTATGCCTTTATTAGATAGAACAGTGGATAGAGTTGGAAACGGGAGAGAGTGAGGAAGGACATGCGGTAAACGCCCGAGGTTGGAGTCGAACCCGGGACAGCCGCTACACCTTAGCACTTGGGTCACGCGACATAACCGTTAGGCTATCAGGGCTATTCTTAATCGCCCCCATGTGCAAAGTCCTTTCTCCACTGCTGTTGTCATGGTAAAATAATGTCACATCACGTGTCATCTCACATTCTTATTGGGACATTTTATATTTTCTGGCCATGTACGAGTGAGAAAATGGAGAAAATTAATGTTACACACTGTTGTACACACCGCACCACTTTACAGAACAAACTTATGGATTAACAGCTTTTGTTCATATTACTCTGTAGCAACAATTGCATATTCGCTTGCTTATGTCCCTCACAATTTTGTCAATGGAAACTATGATGGAAAATATTTGATGATGACCTGTTTCTCACAACGAAAATGAAACAAAAACTAAAAAGTAACATTTCATGACAAGAAACATGACAAAGTATTTTACCCTTTTCTGCCAACAAATAAAAACTCAATGATAATACAGATAAAGATGAATGAATGGACAAATGTTCTAATTACTTTTTAATGCAAAGTGTTTTCAACGAGTAGTGTCTGTACTTGTCTCCTATTTGCTCTGTGTAAACACAGCCTGCTGTTCAACCTAGCTCATCCAAAAAGTCCCTGAATTTTTGTCACATGACGCTTCATAGCAGAGTCACTAATGGCTTCACAGTTGTGTCGAGTGCAGATTTTTTTAGTTTTTAACCAAATCTGGTGCATGAATTGAACAGAGGCATGTAGAATTGAGTGATTTTGATAAATACAGTGCTATTTTAATCTTAGATTAGGTTTAGCTTTCCAACAAATTGGCACATCACAGATACGTAGTTCTAGGACCGTCACAATGTGGAAAATCTGATAATTCTTTGTGTTTTTACAGTATCTGGCTCTAATATATAGTGTAATTTTTGTAATTGTGCCTCTAGTAAATTATGTTTGCCATTCTAACACACTTGCTAGTGTGTTAGAATGGGTATGGGGGTTTACATGGTTAAGAGGCTCCTTACGTTCAGTAATGTAATATGTCATGCAATAATGTTATCTGGCAGTTTTTGAAAGTAAAATGACTTATGAACTAAAATGGCAATTTAATCCAATACAGGTTTTGTGGTTGTAATGTTAATGTCACTTTCAGTTGGATATTGTACATGTCAGTTCCAGTAATAATAATGACGCTCCATCAAAAACTTCCTCTAAATATTCACAGAAGAAATAGTGCTGGATAACTGCATTAATGTTACCCAACCATTAGGCATCTACTCTCAAGCTAAACTCAGTCAGGACACAGCATTTTACTAAGTTAGGGAGGGAATTATCTGCTAAATGAGAGAGCATGTAGTCGCAGTAATGCTAATACTAATGCTAGGTGAGCCGGACGGGCAGAGTTTGGAAATTATAACTGGATTTACTGAGAAGGGACACTGAGCCTTTTATAATTAACCTTGCCATACACCAGGAAAATACCTGGGACCACAGTAACCATACACAAAGATGGCAATATCTGTAGCCTCCAATTTTTCAGGTGATAAAAAAATTGAAAAACACAAAAATTTGACTAAAATGTCACTGACAAATACTAGACTAAATGTTTTTCACTTATGTTGACTAAAACTAATAAATATCAAATGACTAAAATCTGACAAAAACTAAAACACATTTTTGTCAAAAGGCTAAACCGACATCATAATCAGGTGCCAAAATTAACACTGGTTTACTATGAGATATACACTGATCAGCCACAACATTAAAACCTCCGCGGGATGCGCTGGAAGGAGCCCGATCCACAGAGGCCCCACCCTGCAACCCACAAGGCCCAAAGGATCCAATGCAAACATCCCTTTGCCAGACACCGCAGGACACCCCCAGAGGTCCAAGCCCCGACAGTTCAGGGCTGGTTTGTCGGCACGAGGGAGACGTTCACAATATGAGGCTGATTGGTGTGAACTTATATAATTTATCACACCTCTGCACAATTTAGCATTCAAATGTCACTGAGATCGCAATGTAAAATACATTTTAAAACAACGCTTAAAACTGAGAGTTTTGCTGCGGTAGTGTTTTTTGCAAATCTAACAGTAATAAAAGCACTTGTTGGCCCTGTTCACGCCTGGCATTAACATTCGTCTTTGATCCAATCACAAATAAGCAGCTTTAAATACATCAGGCCACACCTGGCATGAGAATGCATCTCGAGCAGCCACCTGTAATTGAAGCTCACTTCCCTTGTTCTATATGCAAATAAACACGTACATTGTTTACGTTTGCAAACACCAAATGCACTTCCTGTCTGTCGCCAATTTAAAGAAGAAGAAGAAAAAGAAGAAGTCACCATTTTGCCTGTTGTTGCACCATGGTGACGCCATTGGTACACAAATGGTTATGTACTTGCACTTATGAAGAGGATGTCAGTTGAGAAGGTGGTCCTTTAATACGGCCCAGTCCAAGTTTGTGTTCGCACTGCTAAAAGAACCTGGTCAACTCAACAGTTCAATTCAATTCTATTTAAATATATTTAAATAGCAACAATTTACAGCATGTTATCTCATTGCACTTCACATGGTAAGGTGAAGACCTTGCAAATTATGAACAGAGAACCCAACAAATCCAAAGTTTCCTTAAGATTCCCTTTGAGCAAGCACTTGGCGACAGTGGGAAGGAACCAAAAACCTCCCCTTTACCTGGAACAACTAAAAAAAAACTTTCAACAGAACCAGGCTCAGCTAGGGAGGCCGTCTGCCTCGACTGAACCAGAACAGGTAATGCGAGTGTAGTATAACAATCAAAATTTCCGCTCTTGTTCGCTCCCATCACTCTCGCCCTGATAGCTGCCCCAGAACGCTCAATGCTCAACTCAAAGTTCACCCGACTCCACACAAATTGCTCACCACTCACTTCAATCCACTGTATTTTCATTCTAGCTCGAACTTTAATCAGCACAAAAGATTCACCTGGTTCCTTCCCAGATTACTTTAAATATAATTTCATGTCATTAAATAATATCACAACCCAACTTAACTTAAGCTTGCAGTTTTTGCTCATGCTCACCACTCGCCCTGCCTCAGAATGTGATCTGATCTCAATGAATTGTGTGAATTCACACCTGTTCTTAGAGCTGACCACTTCTTAAGACGCCAGGTGTGAACGTGTCCACAGCTAAGAATTAATTAATTTAAGTATAGAATTCTCCTTCTGGAATGGTTTTCCCGTGGACTATGATTAACATGCCAGACATGTCTCACATCTGACTTGATTAATGAACAGGAATATTTTGATAACACTGTATAATGCATCGCAGTGGTACAATGCTGGAGCGTAAACTTAGTACTGTATATGAATAAATACTGCATTGGATTTCCATTAAAGCAACATGGTTGAACAACCACTTCAAGCGACTGGCAATTTGTTAAATGAGTTAATTGGTCACCAGTTCATCCAATTCATCTTAATGCATGTTTCTGGACCACACCCAAAGAACAGTGCACTGAAGACTGAATCCCTTGTGGTGAAGGGTGCCAAAGTCAAAGCTGTCCCACTTAGGTTTTTAATCAAATCTTGTACTTCTCACCTTTCAATTCCCAGCTCTTCCTTTGAATTATTACAGCCTACACCCAGTCGTACGGACAAATACTGCTGTTTTTGAGTCTGATGCAGAACTGTTTACTCATTAAATGCCAGGTGGTGCAGGCACTGAAAAGCTACAGGCTGGGGGAAAGGGCCTAACCTTTATACACTGTCTAAACGTCCTCACTTTCTCCTTGAACATCTATCCTTAACTGTGCTCCTCTGGTCCCCTCCCTGTCCCAAAGTGGCCAGCTGGGAACGGTGCGCATGTGCTGACGTCCCTACTAACCTTGGCCAGTGTAAGGATTACAGTGCATTTACACTCAATGCTCCTTCTTTCCTTAAGACTTATTAAGAATGATAATGAGCTCGGAAAGGGGCAGCTTGTCCCTTTCTCAAATCTGTGAAAGCTCTTCTTTCGATCTTTCTCGCTGTTCACTTCTTATTCTTTACTCTTTTCTTCCTCTCCACCCTTTCTGCAGTCTCTCTCTCCCCCTTCCCCAGTCCATGCCTCTCTCCTTCTCTCCCCCCCCCACCCCTCTCTCTCTATTGAAAGGACCCAGGACAAATTACCAAAAAGGCCATTTTCATCTATGAACTGCAGGATTTAATCGATACTTATTTCATGCCTTCAAAATCAACCCTATATTACTGTTGTCTGCGTGATTTGTTTATTTTGCTCTGGAATATTCCTTCAGTCGAAGGGGGGAAATGCACGGGATGCAATTCACCTTGAACCTCCATTATATTGGATTTCTCTACTGGCTGATCAAGCATGCAAAAAGGACATTTCCTCAGCACTAAAATAAAAACAATAATGATGATTAAAAAAACATGTGTGCTATTTGTGCTGGTATAACAGTACGTGTTGAAGGCAGTATATTTTTACAAGGAAAACACTATGGTTGTGGTAGTGTGAATTTGTATACAAAATAATTACACCGAGGGCAATTGATAAAGCTTATGTGCTGGGGGAAACAAAAGTAATAGCTCCTGAAGCCTGTCAAATGGCGCCTGGGATTACAGACGCTTATTTGACATCAAAGACCTGAGGTCCACAGCCAAGGTCAAACAGAAGAGGAATACACATGGGTTTAATTCTACACACCCCTTGACAGATGCAGATGGGTACTTATGAGACATGAGGCATTTCACTGACTGATAGGGCTGCAAGCAATAAGAATGTTGGATGCATCGCACACTGATTAACCAATGAGATTCTTAACCAGTTTAGTGAACCGGGGGTGCAGCACTACAGGCAACATTTCAAGTCCATTTCAGATAGAGAGAGAAAAACACACAAACTAAAGGCTTACAGGACCACATCCATAAACACCGGGCTAAAACACACAGACCGAATTGCAATTAAAACAGCACAAATGGACAATTAACATCTCAGCTTTTCAGCTCAGGAGATTTACCCAGCCTCACGTTCACCTATAGTGACAACGAAAAACTCTAGCAGAAGGAAGAGGCAGGGAGAGCAAGCGAAAAAGAAGCAGAGGAAGAAGGGCAGTATGTTTGACAGATGGATATTGCAGTGTCTCATCAATGCCGAGGAGAGATGAGAACCTGTACCACCGGACTGACAGTGAAGGCTGGCTGGTGTCCAGCTAGAGATGGACCTCCGGACAGCAGACACATGCAGTCACATTCCAGAGCTACACTGAGGGAGCACACAGGATGAAGAGCTGGAAACTACTTCAACTGATCCCTTTACTGCTCTCTTTGGGCAGACTGTATAAAAGTGCATGTACTAAACCCCTGCAGTGCACTGAGGTGAACTGCTGGACCCTGAACTGTCACCTGCTGTTGGCTATTATTTTTTTGGTGACCTCATAAAATATGAGATATCACTACATTAAACCAGCCTTTACATTGGCTAATGCTTGCTACTCAAAACACACAAAATGCAGGCTGATTTCATGTTGAAACATGTGTTTTTAAGCTTGCCTGTTTAAGTGCCAAGCGTGTGCTTACTTTGCATGCATGAATACATCTGCAACAGTTAGGCTGCACAGCTGCTGCATCATGAGGGTATTATGGAAAATACCTCAAAAGCACACACTCTGTGCATAATGCGTCTTTTTACATGATAACGTTATTTCATCTACACCTGATTCGTAAGACCAAAGAAGCAAAAAGGGAAATCAATCCTGCAAAACTGAAAAAAAAACTTTAATGTTTACCTTATGTTGTACTAGCAGTGGCATTTTTAATAGAGAAGATGGCTTTCCTTGAATGATCTGTTTAACCAAAGACAGAAGGGAGAGAAAAAAAGGGATAATTAATTACTTTTGTGAGCTATTGCACAGGAGAGACAATAAACCTGCCTGGTCGCCATGGATATGACATATTTGCTCTGAAAACAACACAATAATTAGCAAAGGAGAAAGATCCGGCGAGAATATGAGAACTCCGGGTTTAAAGTGCCAGTGATCTATTCCTGTCCTCATCTTCATCCCTGCGAATAATAACAAACACAGTGGCAGGCACACAGCTCAGACATTTAAAAATGCAAACAGTGACCCTTTACTAAAGCCTGTTAAATAAAATCTCACACCATAGTGGCGTTTTGTTAACAAAATAAAAAAAAAACACAACTAACTAAACATGCAGTGTTTTTAAACAGATTGTTTGCTCTACAGTAGGTGGAAGTCAGAAAACCTGCCTTGCAGTCACTGAGAGCAGGAACTGTAGTATATTAGCATATAGCAAATACAGTTTGTGTGTGTCTGTGTGTCACAGAGGAGCTAAATCTGCCAGTACATTTTGGAGAAATTGTCTTGTAATGTTTAATAATGATTAATAATTAGCAGAGGATTTTTTTTTTTTTAACAAAGTCATGCATGTAGCAGAATTCAGTGTTGGCTCCAAATGCTCTAATTAATCCTGCACACATGCAAGATAAAGAACAACAACAAAGAAATAATTTACAGACAATTTTCAAGAGCAGAACTTCCGCAATTCGGGCTTTGAATATTGATTGCATTTATAGTAGTTCCTCTATTTACAGTAAATGATACTGTATGAAGGCTACTACCTGTTTAGAGGCAACCAGAGGAGTTTCACTAAGTTTTTCTCGACTAAAACCGGGACTTTCGCCGCTTACACAAAAAGTCGCTCATTTGTGTCGCTTTTAGCAGCAGTGTTGCAGAAGTGTCAGCTGACAGCGACAGCTCATGCTGTAGCTGCTGAATTAATGCTAAAACACCCACATGTCAGTGCTGCTTTTAGCGTTATATTTTGGGGGAAAGTGTTTGAGCTCGCCTGACTGAGGGAAAAGTACAAACTGTGGAGGAAAAGTTGCACCTTTCTGCCTCAACTTTGCTACCGGGGCTGACGAGCGGTTAGCTGCAGTTGTAGCTCCGGTCACTGGCGGCTCTGAATTAGTGTGAATTATTAAAGTTTATAATTAAAACCTGCTTCTGTCGCCTGCGTGTTCAAATGTATACCTACAGTGGGTTCACTCAGACTGTACGAGTCGCTCCAGACCTGCCGCTGCTCCTGCTGTCGGCGCTGCCGCTGCACCGAGGCTGGGAGTCACGCCGTGTTTACCGACAAGTCCTCACATCAACTCTCTGTCCGTTAACACCGTCTCTCTAACGTTAAATACCGCCTGATAATGACGTTTGTCGGCGTCTCTGCGGCAGCCGTGAACACTTTGATAAAGCATTTCTGCGGAGTGATTTGTTTGGAAATGAGATGAGCGTGTTCAGTAGTTGAGAGGAAAATGAAAACTCTTACCTGTGGTACTTCGCTGTCTTTCGGTGACTTCCAACTAAAGGGACATGTGTATTTACGGTGGATGGCGTGGGAGCTGTCATTATTAAAGTTCCCACATTTTTTTTCAGTTTTTCGGGTTTTATTGTTGCATTTTCTAATTTCTTACGGGGCGAGTCGCCCGGAAGATCTGCCCTGGAGACCGGCTCCAAGTGGGAAGAGGAGTCCTTAATTGAATTTCTCGGTTAGCAGGTGTTGCTTGGAAAACCTGAACTGGAGTTTAGTGATGGTCTCTATCTGAGCTGACAAGTTGTCTAAACAGATTGCTCTTTAAATATCTCCTAATTCAGTAATGTAGGGTTTTTTATTAGATAAAGCAAAAAAGTTTTTATAAATATTATCCTTAATTATTTGCTAACTAAGCAGCCCACTGTCCCTAATGCTAGCTAGGAATGTACTGGAAAACCCTCCCTAAAAAGCAATTTGAAAAGTTGTCCAAACAGTTTGCTCTTTAAATTAAAGAAATAGAAATAAAAATAAATGAATTCCTCTTAAAATAGTTCCTACTTCTGTAATGTAGTTCTTAAAAATAAATAAAGCAAAACTATGTTTTTATAAATGTTATCTTTAATATTATTTGCTAGCTAAGCAGCCATACCCGTCCCTAACGCTAGCTAAGAATGTACTGGAAAACGTTAGAACAGTTGTCCAAACATTTGCTCTTTAGATTAAAGAAATAAAAATAAAAATTAATGAATTCCTCTTAAAATAGTTCCTACTTATGTAATGTAGTTCTTAAAAATAAATAAAGCAAAAATGTATTTCTTTTATTTTATCCTTCATTATTTGCTAGCTAAGCAGCCTACTGTCCCTAATGCTAGCTAGTAATGTACCAGAAAACCCTCCCTAAAAAGCAACTAAAAAAAATTCTCCAAACAGTTTGCTCTTTAAATTAAAAAATAAAAATAACTTAAAATAGTAATGTAGGTCTTAAAAATGAATAAAGCAAAACTGTATTTTTTTAATGGTAGCCATAATCAGTTGCTAGCCAAGTAGCCTAGCGTTAGATGCAATGCTAACCAGGATTGTACCTGAAAACCATCTCTGACAAGTTGTCCAACTTTTTAGGACAAGTTATCCAAACAGTTTGCTCTTTAAATATTTTATAATTCAGTATTGTAGGTCTTATGATTAAATACAGCAAAAAAAAATTTATTTTATTTTAT
Organism: Chromis chromis; assembly: GCA_900302755.1. Lineage (NCBI taxonomy): Eukaryota > Metazoa > Chordata > Actinopteri > Pomacentridae > Chromis > Chromis chromis. The sequence continues at coordinate 24,278 of OMNN01018409.1, forward strand.
CCTTCATTATTTGCTAGCTAAGCAGCCTACCATCCCTAACGCTAGCTAGGAATTTACCGAAAAACCCTCCCTAAAAAGCAGCTAGAAAAGTTGTCCAAACAGTGTGCTCTTTAAATTAAAATAAATAAATAAGTAAATTAATTCCTCTTAAAACATTTCCTACTTCTGTAATGTAGTTTTTAAAAATAAATAAAGCAAAACTGTATTTTTCTAATGGTACCCTTAATCAGTTGCTCACTAAGTAGCCTAGAGTCAGATGTGATGCTAACCAGGAATATACCTGAAAAGCATCTCTAAAAAGCCAGAAGTCAGCAAGATGGCTGCAGAAGACCAGACACCCCAGCAGCGCTATAACAAAAAGATTAGTACAACTAAAAAAAAAATTATGCTGAACGTACAAAATTTAACTAAATTTAAACTTCAACAAATTCTAAATAAACGAGTGGTAAAATATGAAATAGTAAATTATGTGTTGTTGTTTATGTGTTTTTGTATTCGCAATATCAGTGTAAAGTGTTTCGACAAACTAAAGTGGTTAATGGGGTTACCAACTTTAATTGTTGGGATGGCTGCAAGTGCTGCCATTACAAGGTTTTATATTTCAATAAAACAAAACTGTATTTTTTATGTTGCCCTTAATCATTTGCTAGCTAAGTAGCCTACCATTAGATATAATGCTAGCTTGGGATATACCTTCATCAGCGTTCATTTTAAGCTGTGTATTGTTAGTCAAAATGTTGGGATAATATTTCAATGTTTGTAAACATCTAATCCTTTTCCTCAAGTCAAAGTATTTTTGTGTCGCTTCCGGTGTCTTACTACAGAGATTTTTTTTATTCCACAGTCTCAGAGCAGAATATTTGTAGCAGTGTTATTGTGTGTACAGATGCAGTGTAGAACGTGATGTCTCTAATCATTAAAGTAACAAATATATGGCAACAGGAAGCCATGCAACACTGAAAAAACATTTTGTTGTTTAGGATATACATTGAGTAGTGTTTTTGGCCCGGAGTTAAAATGTTATGTCAAGGATTTAAAAAATTCGTGCCATCCTTGTTGTGTGACAGTCCTGCTTTTGATGGTAATGCTCCATCACACGTTTTAAATCCATTACACGACGAATATTGAACTGTAGTTGACCTTAAAAAAATTAATCGCAATATGTCAGAAAAGTCACATTTCTCTCCAAAACATTCAGAACTACTGTAAGCCAATTATTATTGCTAACGTGTTAGCATAAAGCTCAGCTGGCTTGCAGTGAATTAGCTACTTATGCTTAGCAGTCGACATCTATGACATCTAACAGACTGGATAGTCTTTCTGACCACCTGCTGTATGAAGCTTAAGCCTATAATTTCCCAACAGTCTTCACCAGTTTAGTTTGCCAGCTCAAGGCAAATGTAAGTCAGAATAATAAATGAGTAATAAAAAATAATAAAAAATAACTGACAGTCTAACCAGTCACTCCAGTTATCTGCCGCCATTAGGTTACAACTTCATAGTATAACTGCTTTCTGAAAAGCTGAAGCCTGAGTGGGGTTTTCTGTCAGCTAAATCTGCTTCTGTAGCAGCTCCTAACAGATTTTTACCCAAGTAAAGTCTTAGAGACCAACCTGCTGTCAGATTCTTATGGAAGTTGCAGTCGTCCCATATTGTTCATATAAGCGGTGCTCACTCAAGTTTTATTTGCCAGCAAATATAAGCAACATTCGGCCATGTTGGCCAGAAAATGTGCAGAAAACCTAAGGGCATACGTTTTATTGTTTACAAGAATCGCACTAAAGAGACTCAACTAGAAAACCTGATGAGTTGGCTTACACAAGCTGGTTAAAAAGACAATATCACTAAGAAATGGGGAATCACTTGTTTTGCTTTATTGGTCTGGATTTAAAAAGCAACAAAGTGGTTTGTTTTTAGTAAATAGTAATACTTTTTTATTACAGATATTGATTATTACTACAAAAAGGAGTGTTGGCAGTGGAAACAATTGTAGACACATAAGATTCTATACATTTTACTACTTTAACATCAAACATTTGCCTGTTTTCACCCCTAGCCAATTGAGTGCTACATTAATATGGACTTGGGGTCGTGTTTCCTTCAGCTTTGTTTTGGTCACCACCAAAACCTGTGGAAAATATATAACTCTCTAAATACTCCACTTTGTACATAAGACAGTCTCTAACTGTATTTGTCTGCTGCTTGATGCTGGGCAGGTCAGAGATTTTTAACTGAAAACGGCTGCTTGTTGGGTCTTGAAATGCGGTTATTAGAGCAGTTGCACTGAATGAAAACAGTGAAGTTTAAGGCTGTGATGAAGTCAAAGTGCTAATTATCTGTGTGCTCTTTTCTTCAAACAACTCTTTTTGCAGAACACATTGTCATTTGATTTATTGCTAATATGAAAATATTAATTAGCAGAGCTTTGACATTAAGGTTAGGTACAGGCATGGCTTGGCTGAGATGAATGTCTTTGCAGTTAAAATAATTATTTATGCTCAGACCTAAAATTAAAATCTAAAACATGTCGTTGTCTGTCATTTCACAAGGATTGCATTTCTGTCCAAAGAGGCTGCAGTTTACAGCATTTTCCATAGTTTTACATTACTACAGAATGGCACCACCTGTTTTCCTTCTCTCTCACCTTTTCTAACACACATGAATAATTTACTGTAAAATATTCTGAGCATGAGACTCCTTGAAGGTTTTCCAGGAGCAAAGCCCAAAGGAATATCAGGGCTGTGATAATGTATTTTAAACTTGAACTTTCCTTATCTAAATTCCGCAGTCTTGTGAACTATTGACAAACAGATTATTGCCAATTAGCAGTTTTGTGATGTGTCCTCTTGTACATAATAAAGAATCGAGAGGATCGATAGCAAAGTCAACTAACAAGGTAGATAGTGCTTTAATCTCTACCTTGCTCGTAAGGTTTGGGATTCAGGGATCGTGACCTGCTGCTTGGTTTATCCCCGATACATTTAGGATATTGGTTAAATGATTTGGCATATTATAACCATACGACCAATGATATGGTTAAACTTAAATGCAGTATTTGATCCCAAAAATACAGAGAAATTCAAGGTTAGGCTAAGTGATTTTACTGAAAAACCTTTTGCTTTTTTTTTAAAGGGGATTATAGGGTTTCTGAGGACATTTTGGCTCCTCTCTATGAATGGATAACCTTTAACACCTGGCACTATTTGATTTGAATAAAATCAGCTTAAAACAAATCTTTGATACATATTATAGAGGTTTCTTCTAGTCTGCACAGCCAAAGTCTTCCACCTGGTCTTCTACCACTAAAAACATGACTCATCCAGAAGCATAAATACAGTTAAGAATGCCACTGATAAATATTATAAAAGAACACCTTATGAGACATAAATCTACCTGTTATTGTATGCATTTTATGCTCGGTGCCCTGGAATGTGTTATATATACTACATTCTTAAACAAACTCCCCCCACGGTCACTGCAGAGGTCCAAGCATCCCATCCATCAGTGGGTTCCTCCTGATGTTGCAATACTGTGATACAGAATAATAAAGAAGTAAGAAAGACTAGAAAATCAATAGATTATTCTGCAGATCACTTGATTCAGTAATGATCCAGTCCATTTATCGCCAGCCATTTATTCATAAGGCCTGCTCTCAAGGGCGCACCCACCCCACCTCTGCCCTGCTGACTCCTTTGCCATTGGTACCACTAATTATAAAACATTAAAAGCTAATCACATGACAGCGCAAGGTTAGAAAAGACATGCGAGTAGCTTCATGAAAAGTGCAGTAAACAGGGGGAAAAAATACATTCAATCAATATTTGCATTTAAAACGGCGCCACTAGGAGAACTTGCCACAGTTTAGTGGGTTTATGCTGCCTCCATCTTTTCTGTCTCTTCGTGTAATCCTATAATGACTCAATGGTGTCGAAATCTATGTTCTGTGAGGCCGAACCATCTATTGTAGGACACTGTGTTGTTCTTGTTACTGAAGATTTTCACTCTGACTGTAGGTCTGCAGTCGTTGGAATGACTTTGGGACCAATCAGAAGCCTCCCAGATGATATTATGTGATGGATAAGAATTTAAATAAATCTAATGTCGCTCAAACTTTAGCACTGTACTGTATACTGGGGAAATGTCAGCACAGACTTCTTTTCTCTCAGACTTGTTCTATTTCTACACTTTTTAAAAGCATATGAACCACAGGACTTTGGAATGTTTAATTTGATAAAAGGGGTAGTTTCTTTTTATTCTTTTTGTATATTTTGAAAAATGTAAAATCCGTTTCTGCACAATCTGCTAGGCTTTCCAGACTGAACGGACAAAAAACAGAAAACGACGCTGGTCAAGAGCTGTGCGTGTGTGTGTGTGTCCTTGTCATCAGTATCAGCTCAAATACCTGTTTTACATTCATCAAAACACATTTGCAGTAAGTTGTACCATACATACTGACCAATTATAAACTATACTGACCAATTTCTATGACTGGGCCACATGAACGCAGTTAAACATAACTGCTGTTAAACATTTAATAGCGCTGCATATGGATTTGTTTTCTCCTTTACACACGTAAATTGTGGCATAGCATAAAAGAAACGGAGTGAGTGTTGTAAAAACATTGTAAAAATTTTACATTTTTGTGGCAAAACTGATAATTTGATCAACGAAGACGCCGCGTGCCCTCCACAAGCTTCCATACTGTCCACTGACAGGAGCCTGATCAAGGTCGACTTATTTTCAGTCACATTGCATGAGGGGGCCGACGAACTGGCATTCGCCTTAATTAAATAAAGACATGTACAAATGTCCTTTAGCAGGTGGCTGTCTTATGGAAGTTAACGGCGGTGGCAGCTGCCTATGTATGGTAAACAGGGAGCATTTTTGAAAAGTGATGGTGGCTGGTATAAGGGAGGAGGGGGGAAGATTGGACAGCTGTCGCCATACCCACCTCACTGTGCTGACTTAGAGCTAATGCTCGATCAAGCCTTTGTATATATTTTTCCAGTACATTTCAACACTGTGTACACCTAGTGTTTGAGGCCGCACAGAGACACATTTGGTGTGACAGATGTACACAGCACATGAGCAGCAGAGGGCAAGAAGTGAAATGCCTTAGCCAGTAAATAACTCTTTCTGTCAAACTTCGGGGATAAGCAGGACTACGTCATGACCTCAGAGAAAATGGCATTCACTGTGATAAGAAGATATTCTCTCCCACAGCCTTATATCCTTTACAAAATAATTAAATATGCAGACATGAATGTTGTCTAACTGTCCCTTGTGAACCTGGTTGTTTGTCTTTTCATTCAGGGGCAATATAATTTCTCCATCTGAGCTATTTACATGTTTAGGCAGCAAACAATAAGAAGTAGGTGGCTACTTCCTCAATCACTTCCAACAGGAAATTAAGGTGTGGGTCCTCCATGAAATCTGCAGTATCGCTATAATCTCAACTTTACTCAAAACAAACTGTATATTCTGAAATAAGAGATCCAAAAGAGTAAATTGGACATTTGTGTTCACAGCTTATGATGTGGAATTATGTCTGGCCAAACAGCTGTTTCTTAAGAAATAATTACAGGAGCTGTATGTCTGAACAAAAAAAAAACCAAATGCCAGCTTCAACAGTGCTGGTCATCGCACCATATGGTGGTGATAAGATGCCCAGGTAAAATCTAATTTTAATAAATTCCTAATCAGCTTGGAGGGGATAGTGAAACAACACAGTTAATGGAAATGTGTAGAGTCAGCAAGGTCTTTCACAGCTGCGTTTTTAATAAGATTTGAGAGGCATTACAACAACATTGCAGTCAATGTCATGTTGAGCTGCTCCCTCTGTCTGTAACTCCAGCAGAGGGAAAAAAGAACAGACAAATAAGGGAGGCGAGGGGAGGAAAACATGGTCATCTGTTTCAAAAGAGCTGAAATCTGATCTCTGGGGGGAGAGGCATAGTCGGAGGTACTGTATAGTACATATCATCTCCCTGCGATCATTCATGCTTTCTAATTAAAGAAGGTGAGGAGGGCCATAATTTTATCGTATTTGTTTTGCATCACTGCAAAAATAGAAAATGAGGGCTTGCCAAGCTGCACCAATTTACTTCATTTCGACCTTGATTAAAAGAAAATTAATTGCCACATCTCTCATTATGTTGCAGGGAGCATTTGATGACGCGAATGGAAAAACTCAAAAATAAGACGCAAAGCCTCAGAGGGAGTGTGAGCAGGACCTGGATGTTCAGGAGACAGAACACTCCCCTAATGATGAAAATAAACAGGCCCTCTCAGGAAAAATGTCGAAGATGTTACAATTCTGTAATTTAGGATTCTAGATGATGGTTTTTATTGTTTCTGCTTCAGATATTTCATGCTCTCTTATGTTTAAAATTATATCATTATATCATAGTTTTTCCTGCAAACTGTTACTTCAAAAGAATCAGGATTATGCTCCTGCAAAACCAATAGTCTCGTGCAGTTGTTTTTTTTTTTGTTTTTTTTACAGAAATCTGCCCCTTGCCAATAATGACAAACCAAACAAAATTTAAATCCTGTTTACATCCCTCAAGCCCCTGCGGCTCCTCCTCTTCCCAAGACACCATATGTCTCAGTGGATCAACTTCAGAAGTTTTCAGTAACCATGGTGTATGATTACATGAGAATTTCTCTCAGAGTAGGCCTCCAGGAGGAGTAAAATGCTAAATGCTATTTTTGAAATGAAATTCTCCTTCATGTGGCTGCACCTGTTTCCCTGGGAGAGTAAACAGAGCAGACGCCTGATAGAGAAGGCCTGCCCCCAACACACACCTAATTCTAAAATATTTATTAGCTTTTGACACTCTTTTAAAGTCACAGTCTGGGACAAAGGGTACCCTGTTCCTCCTGCACTTGTTTGGCTATACTTATTCCCCTCCCCTCCTCACTGCGCTGCTTCAGCTGCTTATCTCTGCTGACATTAAATGCAACTAGCTGCAGCACCCGCCGGTTCTGACCTCACACGGGGCGACCTAACATCTTCTCCACAGTTGGGTCCAATCAACGGCGCTGAAATTTAATGTTGTGTTGTTGTTGCAAACTTGTGCACGTGAATTTTTCATGCTCACCTGAGTATTTGTAAGTGAGTTGTTGCATCCAGGCCCCCGAGCGTGCGTCCCGAAAACTTGCGGGGGAGGGATCATTATTTGGCATGCCTCATCAAGCCATCATGAAGGCAATGGGGACATCTGAATAATTGATTGAAATAATGTAAAGTAATCTGGCCAGCTTTCATTCTTGGCTCACCTGCTCCTAATTCGGAGACTGCTCTCGGTTGACAGGGGACAGGGGAGGGACATTTAAGGACATGGGAGTAACATGGAGGAGGACATTTTACCCATCATTACCCACCGTCTCTTGTTTCTCCACTGTTCTTACCAGTCGTGTTTTTGTAAATGAAATGGTGTGTTAAACCCCCCCTGCGTTGGAAATTATCACGAGGCATGCAATCACTAATATGAGCAAGAAAACAGAATATATATGACAGAATATGTAGCAGCTCTGAAGCTCTTTTCTCCACACCTAATGTGCTGAGCAGCAAGTTCTCCTTCTTCTCCTTCTTCCTACTGTACACCAAGCTTGAAACGTAATCTCACGATAGGAGCTCTAACTGATAACCTTAAGGGGTTTGAATAGTACATTAAAGCGCATCAGTCATGCATGATCAGGCACCTTTGTTTAGACTGAATTTGAGCAATCAGCTCAGACTCTGTGACATTGTTTGTCTCATACTGTGATAAAGTTCTATGATTGACCATAATTATTCCCTCAGGATCTAAAAGCTCCTTCCTCCAAATTCAATTCCTCAACTTCCCTGCTCGCGTTCAGCTCAAAGCGTGAGAACATAAGAACGCCAAAAAAATGCATAAAAATCTTTATAATTTAGCATTTTTTTAGAAATATATTTTTCCAAGAAGATAGACTCAAATATTTCATCGGGAAAAGAAAATACGAAGCGCTCCCCGGTTATTCCAGGTGTCATTAACAGATGCATACAGACACACCTGTGCAACACTGTAGTTCTATTTATTCCCAGGTTGCAAAGTGCTCACCTGCAGTAACTGTTTCATCAGGTTGCAAAATTACACTTTTTTAGGGATGTACTATCATCCTATGGCCTCTGCATGCTGGTGGGTCTAGATTAAGCACAGAGCTCCATATTAGTAATTTATCTTTAAATTCCTCCCTATTCCACGTTCAAATTACATGTTAATCTCTCTTTTACATTCTGTTAGCACCTTGAGCAGTAGTGGGAGCTGTGGCAACAGTAAATAGGTGCTTTATTGACTCTGAGGTTAGGTGTTGGAAAATCCTTTGCAGTTTCTAATGCCAAGCTCTGAAGTCCTCCTCTTTCTGCATTTGTTGAAACACCATAGAGACAAGCTGCATTCTTTTCAGCGTGTCACGCTGAGTGCTGCTGGGTACAGTATATCACCTGATATGGTGTTTATCCTTGAAAGCTTCATTGAATACCTCAAACTCCCCTGCCAAGAACAGAATTTGACATGTCTGTCCTCACTGCAGCTCCTATTGTGTGCACAAACTAGTCCTCGTTGTTGTAAGTTAGAGGAGAACTCTTTCTCTTTTAAAAGAACTTATCACACACCAGGCCGACGTCCCTATATGATAAAGGCGGTTGGTTTGTCCTCCCCTTTCCTCACTCACCAAATAGCGCCCACTGAAAGTGTTCAGTTTTAGGACACAGGGGTCACACCTGTTGTGGAACTTGATAGAAGGCTTATTTATAAACTTTCTGAGCTCTAAATTCCTCCTTCAGAGAAAACGCTGACACACAAAGAGCGAGGGGGGTCGGCTGAAATGCTTGTTAAAGAACACAGCGGCAACTGGAAAATCTGTAGTGAGGAAATTAACCAGCCACGAAACTGATGAATGTTTAGGTGGAAGGACGGGAGATTTGGACAATACGGTGTCATTATGATGACACTATTGAGGCCTACAATGCAAACATTGCGCCTTTTTTTCTCAATGAACTCAAAATATATAATGTAAAGTAATCGGTCCTTTTGAAGCCATGAAACTATGTGGGTCAACTGTGTTTTCTGGCAGCGCTGCGCTCTCAACCGCTACTGTGGGGAAAACACTCTTTAAATCACGTCACATTGTGTATTCTGAGCGACCTTCGCCGCGTCTTTGTGGTAATTTGAAAACTAAACACTCCCGCAAGGACGGCCTCTGTTAAATGCTATATTTTGCTCCCTAAAAAAGGAAAAAGTCACAATCAGGTCCGCAGAGAGAGAGGGGGGGGGAGCGTCTTAATATATTGCCTAAATTTAGGTACTGAGTTATAGCCCAGGAGATATCTGGGTGGGCTCATGTGACGTATGAAAAGTTCTGGAAATGCTGAGTGGATTTTAAGCATAAGAGAGGAGCACACTGTGGCCGTGGGGGAGAGCTCTGAAGTGACTGATAGCATGACAGGTGCTGCTTGACAAGTGACTGATAAGTGCCCTTTTGAAATGGGAAAGATATGCGTTTTATTGCTTTTCAGTGCTTTTTGCGTTTTTATTAGACAGAACTGGAAGCAGACAGTTTGTTGCAGTACATTAACCAGAGTGTGAATATTTGCTTTTGACCTTAAGTTTAAATATCAGGAGTCTCAGAGGCGTCACAATCCGATATAATTTACAGAAATCTGTTTCAGGTTCTTCGGCAGGAAGACACTAATAGAAGTATCATCATATTCTGCTGAGCCCCTCTCTCCGTCACTCTTGCTGTGCCATGTAATGTAATGTTGTTCCCTTAACATTTAGCAGGGTTCAAGTCATTCTGCACTGGTCAGGAAGTTGTAAGGACCGGATTGCGCACAAGTCAGCAGATACTCCACACTTTATTATAGACATCTGGGTATAATATTAGTCATCGCTGCCAATACCAGCAAAACCTAACAGGCAAACCATGTGACAAGGCGCAATACCAGACAAATCGATGGCACAAAACAGATTGCATTGCAGAGATTCCCTTTGCTGACAGGCCACGGGATAGTTTTGGCTTTTAAAAAATAGCGACATCTTTTAAGGTGACCTCTAGAGTGCTTCTTATAAAATTACAAGAGACAGAAATCCATTTGCAACTGTGCTATAACACTGAGATTACATTGTTACTTTAGAGCCGCGGCGCAAATTAATTTGAGGTTCATTTCATGTATTATATAAATGGATGGTGGTAGGAAAATTAAATCCCAGTATTGCACATTTCTATATATTGTTTTATTTCTGCGGAGGGTGTTTTGGATCACTGTGCTTGCCATTCAATTGGCCAGCAGGGCAAGGTTCCAGCAGATTTAACTCTTTTATAGCCTCAGCTGTCAAGAGGAGGGAAGGACAAAAACAATCCTATGTGCATTGTCAATGTAAATAAAAGCAGGACAAAGCATTTATGAATACATATCTAGAGCTGATTAAAGAGACCTGCCATGAATGTTTGAAAAATGATCACCTTCCCTTTACATAATTGTTGATTATCTGTGTAAAAGTCATTTCTTTGACACAGTTTTCTAATAATAATCATCCAAAAGTAGATATATATATGTACTGCAGGTGTCCGTCTAAATCTGTGTCTGCATTTCAAACGCACACACTCACCTGGCAATGAGGTCCAATGAACGTCTCCCGATGATTTAAGATCCATGTACTCAGATGGGACTGCAGCATTGTAAAAGTAAAGTTGTATTACTGGATTACTTTGTTTGCTTTAGACTTTCATTCTCAGCAATTAATCACGTCGTAAATGTTGCCTGTCAAAAGTGATATAGGTAAAACATTTTAAAAGTGCAGGAAGTGATACTACTCCCGGTGTTTGCTGCAATTTAATTATAGATTAGAAGACACCCGACTTAAAAGCAGGATTTGATTTCAGTTGAATCAGCGGGAAAAGGCTGAATTGAACACAAATATGGTGCATTTTCATGTATTTTAGGACAGTTCAGGCGAGTTTCACACTCTAAATTTTCATTCACACAAAGCGTCACAGTTTACCTTGTCAGACAGCTGTTCTGTTCTTGCTGTCTCTCAGCCTTCAGGCCTGAAAGAGCAGTTAGCTGTAAAGTTGTAAACTCTCTGACTGGGCACAGCAACCCCTTTCACCCAACACCAGCCACACATATGGAAAGAGAGCACAGCGTGTCAATGGGGCAGCCCTGTCAGGTATGAATATCGGAGTATCTCCTACCCTATCTGGGGACCTTGGAGCCATGTGTCGACATGCATCGCACTGTTAGCTACATCGCCTGGTCATATTGGGGACAGGAAAGAAGTGGCGGAACAGAAGCACTCCAGATGTTCTTCATCAGTGGGCCACAGGGGAAGTCTGTTACCACAACACCTGGCTCATTCTGCTCGGAGCTCCGAGGCAGAGTGGTGACGTTCTGCCACAGTCTGGCTATCTGACTGAAAATAGACTCACGCTGCTCAAGGATAGCTCAGGATCCTGTGTTCACATGGACTGTGTCATGTAAATGACTCTATGGAAACTTTTAGGAACAATCTGACGTATTAATATTGAAAAGTGGGTGTGTAGGGATACATACTGTGCAGGTCTGAACACTCTGTTGTATACATCTGCATTTAGAGTGATTGATCTGATTAACTTTCTAACATTGCAAAAGGGACATTTACTAAATAAGACAACTGCATTTCTTGTCTGCCTGATTTATGTCTTCCCTAACATCTGACTTACAAGAAAAACATCTAAATAAATACCCTGCACAAAGTGTGATGAATGATTTAATGACTTGATGAAAGTGGCCCACTAAGGTGAAGATGCTTTCTTCTGCACATCTGTAAATAAGGTTAAAATAAACAATGCACTTTGCAGACCTAAAACTGAATCTGTCCCCTTTGCAAGCGTCGTATTTGGAGCTTTAACACCGAAGAAAAAGGTGTTTATTTTCATTCTGGCAGAAGAGAGCAGGGACGGTGAAGAGGGCAGCGGCCCAGGTGAAAAACGACAGATGCCACGCTCAATAATACCAATGTTAAAATCTCCTTGACCTCCAGGTCATCAAATAGCAACCCCAATTCGTTTCATATTTTCCTTGCCGGATCAATTGTAGCATAAATTTGGGGCTCAATGACAAGAATAATTTAAAACAGATCTATAAACGATAGAATGCTATTCCCTGTGGCCACAGATGCATAACAATTTTCTAGATTGACAGGATGAATCCCCTAAAGCATTGCCAAAGGTAAGTGCACATGTAGGTGTTACAAAAAAAACACATACCATAATACTCTGCAAGTGTGTGCATAAACACTCGCTGCCCTGTTTGGTGGCTCTTGCCTTTATCTGGTGAGTTCAAGTACATATTGAGAAATCAATGTTTTCTGAATTTCTTAAGCTTTTCTGCTCTGATCAGCAAAGATGGGAAGGACAAATTGTTTAACATGTCTGCATAAATAATAATATCAATGCTGATCCCGCCAACCCCCTTACTTAAGTCAAATGAGTCTGACTTTCAGCACCACCAGGGATTACAAGAAAAGCAATAAATGTATGAAATGCAAACCTTTATTAATGAGCCTGAGAAGATGTGCTTTTTAAACATGCAGGCGTCCAGACGTGTGCTTTATTATTAGTTTAATTTTTGCACATTTAACTGAATTTGGGGGTAAAAAATGAGACATCTGTTTGACTTATCAAATCCCAAACCTGTCTGACCGAGCCCGAGCACAGACACCATCCTCCTGCTTAGAGGACAAGATTATTGGACTTCACGCTAATACTGTTTTGCAAAGCATAAAAGCCTCTCGCTGATAAATATTAATTTGAGCCTTCATGATGTATTTGAAAATTCCAGCTAAAATGTCACCACATGGAACATTAATGTAATATTTCAAGGCCTGAGAGCAATACTCATATTGATTGCATTTATTTGACTCTGGGGAGGAGAAATAATTCTTCAATGTGGAGACACATCTGGTACCCAAAGATGCGAAGCAGGGAATGAGAAAATGCAAAATAACAATAAAAAATAATAGGACTTGTATTTAAATGCATTATCCCAGAATTGTTTGGATACCAATGCCTTATTATAGCCGAGAAAAGACAGATGCACCCAGGTCTTTTACTGCTATCTCTGAAAGGTTTAATTTTCTATAAAGTGTTTAATACCCAACAAGAAGAGAGCAGATCGTTTGCATTCAGCTATTTTCTCGCCTGCCTGCTATTTGCAGCACGTTCCCCCTGTGATGAAGCTAAACAGCTAAATGACAAGAGCAGCACTGGTGCTAATGCTCCAGTTTTTTCTTTTACTGAGCTGCACTTTGCTTTTTTCTGCATGTGTGAGGTTCTGAACTTGGAGGCGTTGTCACACAAGGATCCTGTCCTTTTGTTATCAACGGTATTGACTCGCAGTGAGTCGAGGCGTCTGACTGTCTTTGTGCAAATGAACTGAAATGTGAGAAACAACACTTTGACCCTCGGCCCATCTATCACCGGCTGCAGGGACTTTATTAATTGGATGAACAATATTTGGCCTCTTAAATCATTTCTGCAGGCGGGCCTTGTGGGGGTTTTTTTGCATTTAGAAACTACCTTTGCAACATTTACGCACCTCGTCTCTGTCACTTTGGAGCTTAATTCGCAAAGAGAAAAAAGAAAATCTCTCAACTGTAAAGAAAAAAAATGCAATCTGTGTTCCTCCTTGTAATATATATAAATCAAAAACCAACTAACACAGCGGTGTGTCCACAAGCACCAAGGTGTGATGGAAAAATGCCGAATGCGCGCACAAACGCGTAAATCCATCGCCAAACGCACATCAAATGTCCTCTAATGTCGTTTTCCTCCACGATAATGAGGCTATATTTTAATAACAGCGGCGAATGTGATCGTGGTTTTGCTAAAAAATCAAAAGAAGTGCATGTCAAGAAACTTTTCTCACGTTGAGGAGAAAATCCTCTCCATCCAGGCGCTTTGGATACAACACGGCTAAAGCGCCTCCCACTGGCGCATCTCAGTACCAGAGGCTCCCTGCATGCTTCATCAAACACTTCAGCACCTTCTCCTGCTGATATTATTCTTATTCTGCAACATGTACAGTGTTTGAAGGTGCAGTGTTAATGCAGTTTGTTTAAAAAAGTAGTAATTATTATGTATAGCACTGCAGGAGGATGAATAAGGTGCAGATAAAGTGATGAAAGAACATCTGGGGGTTGGAAGATTTCTATATGTGCCACTAGAATCCTAATGTTATTTTAAAGGATACATTATGTGAGCATTTTATGGCTTTTTAATTCTGTTTCATGTGAAAAAATCAAAAGATACCAGCCAGTATAATCTGTAATTGCGAAATAATCAATTGGAGACAGGTTTTCTGTAAATCAGCTCCAAATAGGTGTTAAATTCTGACTTTTTTAGGGGTCCTGACTCACTAAATAAACCCTTATTGGACCCACATGCCCACTTTTCCTGTGTGGCCCCAGTTAACAGAGGCTCCTACCAAAAAATCTGTTCCAAAGCATGAATGTCATTCCAGTTTATTTAATTGTTTTTAAAGGCATTTAGGGCGCATTTGTGTTTTATTGGTAACTCTGCAGCGAGGACAGACTGGGAATATGGAAGACAGATGATGAGACGGAGATCCTGTTCTGAATTCAAACTGCACCGTAAGTACCTTTGTCAAATGAGCCACTAGAACAATTAGTTACATCTGTGTCTCAGTGATATGCCACTGAGTTGCCACAGAAAAAACCTCCAGATATTCCCTCTGTTTGGTTAAAACTGGGCCAGTCAGCTGAACCGGTGTTTGGTTGGGAGGAAAAACTTCACAGGACAGAGTGAGAACATGCAAATAAACTGTTCTCATTCTCACTTTTCATTAAAACTTTTGAATTTGCACAGCTGAACCATCCAGGGAGAGAAGGGGGGTTGCATCCCCTTCATGCTTCACGCCACCAGGAAGGAGGAAGTTTTCTCCAAATTCATAACAATAAACCTCCAACCAAGGATACCCTAAATAATGGATTTACACAAAAACCCAAGACAACGCCTTCAAAAAGCAAATACCTTTTATCACCATCTGTAGCCTGCACCTGGGAAGGTCGGGCTTTGTGTGGAGCAGAGTGAGGAGGGAAATCAGAGTTTTGGTCGCAGACAATGTGAGCATTTAAATAAGAAATGGAATCTGAGCTCCAACTGTTTACTTTATTTCTCAATTCCCACATCAGTTCATGAAAGTGGCACAAAAAAACGGGCAGAAAACAGAAACTTTTTTTTTCTAGGTGTTTAAAAAAAACACACACCAGGAAATGACACGTTTCAAACTAAAGAGCAGCGGCTCAGCAAGACAAAGAATGTCGCCTTATGATATGTGATAATTGTGGAAAAATCTCTGAGCGCTATCTATCACATCTCCTCATGCATCTCTGCACTCGCATGTCATTTTCACTTTTTTTTTCTTCTTTTGCTTGAAAAATTCTAAAGGATTTAATATCATAAGTCACAAATTAAAAAACGCTGCCTGGTCCTGAACTGCTTCCATACGTGACATAAAACAGAAGTATGCGCTGTTGGGGCTAGACGGGTCAGCCAGGCATCAACAGCAGGCATCAGTAAAGTGGCTGCACCATGGCAGGTGATTTAATGGTTGTCACAGCAGCAATAGAAGTGTACAGAGACAGGATTCCAGTCAAAGCTAATATTTGTGATGAATCACTGTCATGCCAGAGGTAAATGTAACACTAATAGACATGGGGAGATCTACTGTTAGCTGGTTTTGCTAATGAGCATATTCTTTCAGAGAGGTGGTGTCACTTCTGCGCGCTAGTTCCATACAGTAAGGAGAGAAATGAGGGGGCTTATATTGGATTGGGTGTAATGAGAGTGTCATAGCCATACTGCTGTGAGGAGCTCTAACACGCAGTACGGCGAGGCCTTGAAACGCAGGTATTGTGTTGTTGGAAGATGGTTTTTTATAAGTATATATTACAGATAACAGCTAGTAGACCTGTGGTAAACAGAAAAAGATGCATGTTGGCTGTTTGAGCAGAGGATTCTACTGAATAAATGACACTTTAGTTGAATATTTCTACTTTCTCCAGCTGTATTTCAGAGGAAAATATTTGTAACTCTAGATTATGCAGTTACTTTTAGTTGCTTTGCAGATTCTGATTACAGATAAAACACTGCTGTTGTTAACATTTCACACAGTATACTTGTTTCAGCGTTAAAAAAGGAGATTTTTTTTCTCAACCAGTAGAAGAGCACGTCTTTCTTCAACTGATCTGATAACAGAACAAATCCCAAATTTCAAATACCATAACATAAGGGCAGAAATTCAGATTTCATTTTTGCATTAGATGTTGTTGTAGCAAGTGTAGAGATAAAATTCGGACAACTTTTGATAGTGTTTGTCTTTTTTTCTTTTTTTTTACATTCAGCAGCCAAATCAGATTAGCTACAGTGACATATGCCACACTTCAATGTGTATAGTATATAAGTACTTCACTAAAATAAAGTATATGAATTGAGGCTGAAATATTTAGGTAGTTAATGTGTTAACTGGTCCACAGTTTTCATTATACATGAGAATTTGTTGTTTTTTCTGTTTAATATCACTGCAAAGTAAAGATGTTGGATGGCATTATCACTTTATTGGCTCTGTGAAATTCAGATTATTAATTTTTTACTTTTTTCACAGCTGTTATTGAGTCAGTAATGACTTTAAACATAATAATTAGCTGAGTTCCTTATGTTAATGCTTATTTTCCAACCGCTCCGAAGGCAACGAGGAGAAATCACACTTTCAGTCTCCCGACACCTCGAAAGCCTCTTTGAGATGGCACTGGGACGTGTCTATCTGTGTCGAGGAGGATTTTCTTTTTGCTGAATGGCAAGTGTTTGGTTTCCTGTTCAGATCAGCCAGCTTTAAATCAGACGCAGCGATACTCAGAGGCTCTCCTCACGGTGGAAGGTCACGGGGAAGTGCAAAGGCTGTAACTGACTCTCTCAGCCAGGTGGAAGGAGTCTGAAGCTGACTTGTAGGTTTACTTTCTCCAAGAGGTCAGATCTGCTGTATGTTGATGAAGACGACTGTATGGATTACATAACGTTACTTTATTAGTTTGCAGGAAAAAAAAATACTCTGAATGGACTTTGAATGAAATTTGGTGGAAAGATGGGTGCAGAGCCAAATAGCTTTTGAGTAGTTTTTGGGACAGATCCAGAATTATTTAAAAGCATTTTTTACTTGTATTGTTCTCAGAAGTGGATTATTGTTTGAGAGTCAAATGTGAAGATTGTTTCTTGTCAGACTTGAGTGAAATTATTGTTTAGCATGAGTTGTTTGGTCGATTACAGATTTTCTTAAACCACTCCTAAATACGCTTTAATTAAACCCCCAATTCTTATTCTTTATTTAAGTCAGTTAGCAATGCAACAATATCTCACAAACACTTAAGAGTATACAGACTGAAGCGTGGTATATGTTACTGCAGATAATCAATAAGGTAAATCCTGAATAATGATAATTATGTTTTTTTTTTTATGCTTACAGATCTGTTGATATTAAAATAAAATCTCCTTTTTATTGCTGAAACAAGTGTATTTTCTGAAATGTCAACAACACCAGTGTTTTATAAGTTTATCTCATGTTGACTGTAAAATCTAAGTCTGCAAAGCAACTAAATGTAATGGCATAAATATAAAGTTACAAATATTTCCCTCTTGAAGAAAGTAGAAACTTGAAAATGACGTGCTCTTTTACAGGTTGAGAGAAAATTTTTAAGCTTTTTAAAGCTGAACAAACTTTCTAAAAATGTTACCAATACCAGCATTTTATCTGCCTATCCCATGTTTAATGTAAAATCTGACATTAATGTGTAGTTAATCATGGTGTGCATTTTGAATCTCATTTGATTTAGCAGTACTTTTTAAAAAACTTAATATTTGCTATTATTAAACACCAAATTGAGAGCATGGTGTGCTCATGAACGTAGTACAACTTTTAACTGCCTGTGTTTGAGTTGATGTACCAGAATGCCTCTCATACTAGATTTCCACCCTTTCCCTGCAGCCTTAGTGGGATCATAGAGTCATACAGCGATCGTATTTCATTCTCAAGCGCCGATGCCAATGTAGATTTACAAATGTGCCTATATAAACCAGGAACCACAAAAAAGCACAAGTCACTGATCTCACAATTACTTAGTCCCTTTGGCCGTCCACCCAGTCTTTGAACTGTATCTTGTGAACTGAGAGCGCCTTCCTACTCTGGAACGAGATGTGGCAATACCACATGATATTGCTCAATCCACTGAGTATTCACAATTACAATGCGGTCTGTTGCATTTGCCGAAGCCAAAAGAAAAAAAGAAAAAAATCTTAAAGCCTATCAAAGTCTGTTGGCCTAATTTGTCTTGTTGGGGGTCTCACTCCATCCCCTGCATCCAAGTAACTCACCGTGGCGCTTTTTTTGCTCGGCACCCCACCCTCGCCCGCTCCATCCCCCCCCACTCCAACACATTCAGCCCGAGCCCTCAATTGCTTGTTTAACTTGACACATAATTACTGTGGAAATATTTGTGTATTTTGTACGGGTGCCACAGTCTGCATTGCAACCGACTGCCAAGTCCTCGCAGCTCCCACTGCAGCTATCGCAGCCAGAATCCCTGATTAAAACAAGATGCTTTCATTTGGGCCAGCTTTGGAAGAAATCACTCCCAGAGATGGGCCTCTCCCTGCCAAGCCCTACTACAGCAGGGTTTTGCCATGTGTGGCAAAGCTGACATGCTCATTGTACCGAAAGAGGCTTCGTTTTTTTTTTCTGTTCAAACCCAAAAGTGCTACCGAATCGAGTCTTTTCCATTTAAAGTGGCGCTCTGGTCAACATCGCTCTTAAAACTCAAGAGAGTTGTCATTAAAACCCCATGGAGTTTGAGGTCATCTCTATAATTTTTCTCAAGAAACCCTTTAATTTTCTACTTATTGAATGGCTTTTTATATTAGGATTAAGGTAAATGTGCATGAAATAAGTACTTTTTAGACCAAGGAATAGTAAAAACCCTTCATTTGAATGATGTTCTTTCATTTTAATAATATAATTCAGCGGTTTCTAAGCAGCTTTTCCCCATAATGTCAAATTAAGGGAAGTTGCAGGCATTGGATTCTGGGGAGCTAAAGTTCACAAGCTGGGTCGGTATAATTATTTCAAAGGAATGTTTGTTTACCACCTAAAAAGTGGGATGACTTTTCCAGTGCAAAACCAGCGTTATCTCTTATCAGCAGTATGCAGGTGTGCCTGATAAATGTATTTCCAGTTTCGGGCGCCCCGATAGCCTAACGGTTATGTCGCATGACCCAAGTGCCAAGGCGTAGCAGCTGTCCCGGGTTTGATTCCGACCTCGGGCATTTACTGCATGTCCTTTCCCACTCTCTCCCGTTTCCGTCTCTATCCACTGTCCTATCTAATAAAAGGCATAAAAGGCCAAAAATAAATCTTTAAAAAAAAGTATTTCTAGTTTGCATTTTGGTTAAACAAAAATCTATACAATACAGAAGCCTAAATTTTCAAGGATTTCTTTGTGTGTGTGACACAAAATGTATAAATCTGGTAGAATTTGAATAGTCTGTAATATGTTTTAACCTGCATAAGTGATTTTTAATATGTATACAGTGCCATGGAAAAGTATCAGCCCCCCTACAAATATCTTCTATTTTTGCATATTTGTCATGCTTGAGATCATCAAACTATTTTAGTATTTGACAAAGATAACCCAAAAAACACTAAATGCAGTTTTTAAATGATGATTTCATTTATTGAAGGAAAAATGCTGTCCAGACCCACTTTGCCCATTGTGCCCATTGAGCTACCAATCTACCAAATGACCAAATTCATTTGGCGATTGGGTTCAGTTTCACCAGCCACACTTATATATGAATACTACCAGGCTTGTTGAATATAAACATCACTAAATAGACCCTGTCTGGTTGTGAAGTAGCTAAAGGGTCTCAACAAAGCAGCACATGATGCCACGTTCTAAAGAGATTCAAGAACAGATGAGAAACAAAGTTACAAAGCCATTGCTGAGGCTCTGGGACTCCAGAGAACCACAGTGAGAGACATTATCCACAAATGGAGAAAACATGGACCAGTGGTGAACCTTCCAGGGAGTGGCCGGCCTACCAAGTTTCTACAAGAGCGTGTTGATATCTAATCCAGGAGGTCTCAAAAGAACCCAGACAAACAAACAAAAAACCTGTAGACATCACCAGCCTCAGTTAAGGTCAGTCATGATTCCACATTAAGGAAGACACTGGGAGAAAATGACATCATGGGAGAGTTGCAAGGCGGAAACCAAAAAGAACATAAAGGTTTGTCTGGCATTTGCAAAAAAAAAAAATCTGGATGAGTCCCAAGACGTTTGGGATAAAATCCTGTGGACTAAGGTGGAACTTTTTGGAAGACATGGGTCCTGTTATATCTGGTGTAAAGCTAATACTGCATTCCACAAGAAGAACATCATACCAACAGTGAAACATGGTGGTGGTAGTGTGATGGTTGGAGGACCTGGACGACTTGATGAAGCCATGAATCTGCTCTCTATCAGAAATCCGTTCATGACATAAAGCTCAACACAAATGGTTTATGCAGCAAGACAATGACCCAAAGCACGCAAGCAAGTCCACCTCTGAGTGGCTCAAAAAGAACAATATTAAGGTTTTGGAGTGGCCGAGTCAGCGTCTGGACTTCTATCCAATTGAGATGCTGTGGCAAGACCTTAAAAAGGCAGTTTGTGCTCGTAAACCATCTAATGTGGTCGAATTAAAACTAATCTGCAGAGAAGAGTGGACCAAAATTCCTCCATGGTGATGTAAAAGACTGATCACAAGCTATCACAAACATTTAACTGCAGTTGTTGCTGCCAAGGGTGGCCCAACCAGTTATTAGGTTCAGGGGGGCAATTACTTTTTCACACGCGTGATATAGGTTTTCAATAATTCTTCAATAAACCATCATTTAAAAACTGCATTTTGTTGGTTATCTCTGTCTATTATTCAATAAATATAAATATTAGTTTGATGATGTGGAACATTTAAGTGTGAGAAATATGCAAAAATAGAAGACATCAGCAAGTCATGTGGGAGATGTGACCCCAGCAGGTGAAACTGTCTCTGACGAATGGTGAAGTCACTCTAATGTGTCAGTGACTGGACGTCTGAGGAGTCCGGCTCCATCTGACCCGTCAGCTTTGACTCACCAGTGGCCCCAAATCAACAAAATCTGATGCCTCACTTGTCCTGGCACCTGTCACGCAACTCCAGATCCTAATTTGTTTGTTAGAGATTGCTAATTCAAAGTTTGAAGTTTAATTTTTCAACCAAACTAGGGAGACGTTCGGTTGTGATCTTTCGTACAGTCAACTGTGAGATGCACTGCAGCACATTCCAGCAGCAAAATAAGTAAAACACACCACTTCAATCAATGTTGGGGGCCACATTCATGTAAATTGGGACCTCATTCACAATATCCAAAGCAAATTATATTCATTAGATTTCCAAAACCATGCCACTGATTTGTCAAGCTGTGAATGATAATGAAGTTGTGTGGTTAATGAAGGACTGAAGATGCAGGCTTTCACAATCATGATCGTCTTCTATATAACCCTTATGAATATTTAAGGATCTTAATTCTGTATATAATTGCGCACCAAAGCTTGGCATCTCTATAGACTTCACAAACATGTATGTAATGGAGGAGACAGGCCCGGCTATATTTCATTAATCATTGAAATTAATTAACTGGTGATAATATAGGATGTTACACTTGTGGGATCCACAAGGAGCTGTGAACGAACGGGAAATGTGCGGAAGATGCACGTATTTCTGTGAAAATTTCACGTGTGAGATTATTCACAGAAAGTCAAGAGTTCATATTCATGTTGCTCTGTGTTTCCTGAGGCATAAATGGCTGTTTTAAATAGCTTTTATTGCACACATGAATTGTGAACACATGACATGATCGTGTTGGATGTAGAAAACTGGAGAAAAATTGCAAAAAGCCTCGTGTCACTTGAGGGAAATAAATGATCTCTTGCCTACATTACAGCACACAGAGCATTCAGAGATCAGGGTTTTAAAAAAAGACAAGAAGTAAATAAGCTCGGTCGTATTGTGATCCTACCTGCTGCCTGTTCCCAGAACAGCTTTGGGAGTAAACTGGAGTAGATTTGAGTGTCATGGTGGAAATCCTCAGTCAAATAAAACAAAGTGGGGCTGCATCGATGCTCTGTCTTGTTTTATATGATGGCTTGAAATAAATGAACTTTAAATGGAACCTTGGCAGGGACTGGAGCTATTGATCGATTGAAGCAGGAGCTGAAGTTTAAGGGCACAGCTTTCCCGGGGCTGAGGCTGTAACTGGAGTAATGAAATTGATTAGGCCAAGGGAGGGTGACAAGCCAGTAGAGTCAAGCCCTTGATGTAAGGAAACAAGAGTGCCATCTAATTGGGGTGTAATATGGGTCTTTAGAGGACATTAAGCACACAAGTGGCGGAAGGGAAGCCACTCTACTGGATGGAGCCAAGATGATGTTGCACCGGTGTTATTATTTTGTAATTATTCACTCAGATGATTGGATTATGGGAGTCAAAACTGAGAGTCCAGCCAAGGGTCAGCTTATGCCCAAACTGTAGTAGCAGCCGTTATAGCAACGTCCAGTAAGTCCGTGCATTCTAATGTTTCTGCTGTGACTGTACTAATTACAGGATGGAAAAAAACAAGTTTTTCTTGACTAATGATGGACAATAAAGTCCTGTTTCAGTTAAAAATGTTTTTCTTACTTTTATGTAATTTTAAATATGCAATGTTATTAACTTTACTAGAACTTTACTAGCTAACAACCTTGTTTTCTAACAAATTTTACAGATTGCACATTGAAGACAGCTGGAAACCAGCACACAAACCCTCTAACAAAATATATTTGCTGGCTTTTATAGACAAATCATATTAGATAAATATTTTATTAAATGTGAGGGATTTTTACAAGTGTATCTTTAAATTAGAGTGAACAAATGTCCTTTTTTCTTTAAACTTGACTGTGAAATAAGTTTAAACTGATAAAAAATTTTTTACACTTTTTATACGTCTTACATGCATTCATTGTCAAATCAGCATTTAATATGTTATTATCTCTTTTATCTCTGGGTCTGGACGTCATTTGACCTGCAAATTAACGAATCACTGCTTACCGGGGTGTAACTTTTGTGAACTTGAGGGGATAAAAAAAAAAACTACTTTTTCTCGACTAGTCGTGAACATTAAAGTTGTGTTTTAGTTAAAAATGTGTTGTTGTTTTTTTTACTTTTATTTCCTTGGAAATTCAGCTTTAACTTTACCTGCTAACCACATTATTAACTAACTAATTGTACAGATTAAACATGTTGAAACACAAGTTTGATTAGGATAAGAATAAATTAACTAAAGTTAAAGACAGTTAGAATCCAGCACACAAACTCAGTGACAAAATATATTTATAGACTATATAGACAATAAATATATTTTATTGAAAGTGAGGGATTTAAAATGTGTTTCAGTGTATCTTTGAACAGTGCTAAAAATGTCCTTTTTTCTCCTTAAGTGCATCTGCAGTAGGTCTAAAATGGGCACATTTTGGTCAAAATGCACATTTTTTCTACATCTTAGATGCAAGCATTGTCTCACAAGCATTTAATGTATAATTATCAGCGTGAAGAAGGATCAAACTGCACGTCTGGCTACCTTGGTGTCCAGAAAAACTGTTTTATCTCACAGTCTGGACGTCATTTGACCTGCAAATTATTCAGCACACAAATTCAATAACAAATTATATTTGCTGTTTTATGTAGACAAACCATACTGGACAAATATTGTATTAAATGTCAAGGGTTTAGCATGCTTTAAAAGTGTATCTTTAAATTAGTGCTAGCAAATGTCCTTCTATGCCTTTAATTGATCATCTACCATAAGTTTAAACTGGGCTAAAATTGGTCAAAATGCACACTTTTTATACGTCTTACATGTAATCATTGTCTCACAAGCATTTAAAAAAAATTAACAAATCACTGCACTGTCACTGGCTGAGAGGATAAAATAAAACCTTTTTTTCGACTAGTCATGAACAATAAAGTTCTGTTTCGTTTAAAAATGTGTTTTTCTAACTCTTCCTTTCGCTGTACAATAAGTTTAAACTGGGCTAAAATTGGTCAAAATGTGCACTTTTTATACACCTTACATGCAGTCATTGTCCCATCAGCATTTAATATGTAATTATCAGTGTGAAGAAGGACCAAACTGCACGTCTGACTACCTTGGTCGCCAAAAAAAATATAACTAACAGTTTTATCTCTGGGTCTGAACGTCATTTGACCTGCAAATCAACAAATCACTGCTTACTGTGCTGTCACTGTTTTGAACTTGAGAGTAACTCCGGCTGGGATCACGGGGAGTGCAGTGTCCTCCTGCCAGCACAGGCCCTGTCCAGTACAGGGGCATTTATCTCCTGGCCTGAACTGTCTCACTCAACAGGATGGCCAGAAGTTACGGTGCATTACAAGCACTTAGCGCAGTGATATCAAGGTTCACCTCTGATTTCCAATCTCAGGCCAGAATAGTGGGCTGGGAGGCCGTCATTAAAAAGCCATTACATGCCCATATTTCATATACCAGTCTCTCCTATGTTTCAAGGTGTTAAAAGCTCAATGTATATTTCCTCTATATTTAAGCGGCAGGACAACGGAGCAGCACATAGCATCTCACTAGCAGCCATTGACCTTGGCCTAGCCAGCCTTCATTAGCTTTTAGACACTTATCAGTCATAACTGGGTTTGTCCTCTCCGCAACGTTTCCTCCTTCACTTCACTTAGGCTGGAAAATAATGGCTGAAATCCATTTATCTGCCATTTCCAACAAGTGCGTGACATTAACAAATTATCTACTTTTCACTAAGTATGGCCAAGGTACCCTCTAAAGGATTCCTCCACTCCGCCGGCCAAGGTCAGACCTTTTTAGAAACTGCCTTTTTTTCCCCCCCTTCCTACCTGAGCTATTTTCTTTCCTTCCCATCTTTAAATATTCATTCTGCTTTTGCATGCCGGGGCTGAGATTTTATGAGCACCATCAGCCATATTTCTCCAAACACACATCTTTATTTGTTTTTGATTATTTATGCTCCACTCCCGACTTTATAACTCACATCCCTAGGAAAACATTGATCCAAGAGGCAAATGAATCTAATTAGGACCTCTTTCTTCTGTGCTGAATATTGACTTGTTTTGAAAGGTGCCTCTCCATTTCAAGCCAATGTCTCTGGAATGCTCAGTCCCAATCTCTTTAAGGAAAACTTCTAAATGCTGATGAGATATTTTAGTGCATAAATGCGATCCTGTACAGATCTACAGTGGCGCCAAGACATTCATAATGTATCATATTAATTGCAGGATGTCATCAGCTCACTAATTTCCAACTCTCTAGAACTCATGGCACCAGTTTTTTTTCTCTTTTGTTGAGTGCTTTTTGTTCTTTTCCTTTTTAATCTTAAATTAAACATCTTGTTGCAAAGGCAGCGTCTAATCTCTGTAGCTCACTCTTGCACATTCAGGGCTTCCTCGGCTCAACCTGTCAATCCAGTCAACAAGGACAGTGCAGGAGAGTGATGATGCACCATTAGTCAAGAATCATCTCGGCTAAGAAGAATCTTTGTTCTTGACACAGAAAACTTGTGTTCCATCTCGATCAGTGAGGAAATGGGGCCTGGCGAAGCGTACGTCGCCTCGCATTTGTCTTGAGCCACCGTCCCAAGGCACCGCCGCTTGTTCGCGGCATTACAGAACTGGCTTTTGATGCAAAGCCCCTGCATTTCACCCATTTCGCAACAAACCCCAATTCCTAAAACATTCTGTCACGTTCCATGTAGTTGATTCCTATTTAAAGCGGTCATGATTATTTTATTTTGTAACATTAATGGAAGTACATTTGGGGTGGTGGAGGAGGAGGAGGAGGAGGAGGGCGGAGGTGGTGGTGTTTGCATTTGCAATTCATATTCCTTC
Organism: Chromis chromis; assembly: GCA_900302755.1. Lineage (NCBI taxonomy): Eukaryota > Metazoa > Chordata > Actinopteri > Pomacentridae > Chromis > Chromis chromis. Next base: position 50,354 of record OMNN01018409.1, read on the forward strand.
CCGCATGATTACATTAAGAGTATGTTCTGTCATATTTGATTAATGTATCGTGTTTTCCCCTTAAAACAGGATTAAAATATGAAAACGGACAGAAATTATTCTATTACAAAGAATGATCAATTTTTAATAATCTACTCAAGGAGGAGAAGAAAAAAAATGACTCGCTGCTTAGAAATGCACAGATCGGGGTTCTGCAACATTTTATAATCAGGGTTTAAGTCGGAGACACGATTAGCATTAAAAGGCTGCCAGGCCAAGCTTTTACATCATGAAGCTTGACTTTCAGGTGTTGTACTGCACATCTATGTTGTTAGCATGCTTTTGTGTGTTAAAATCTATTTTAAAAAATGCATCCTTTTTCTTGCAGCCAGCAGAATCTTTGTATTTACTGTAGATATCTTTTAAATCTCCCCATAATATACAGAAGCAATCATAAAATTTAACGCCCACTCTTTAATTTTGAGGGGTGAAAACATAAATAACGGAGAAATACAGGCTTAAATACTGTGTTGAAAAGTGCTTCACTTTCTTACAAGCCTGCATCCATCATCTGTTGTATCCTTAGAGGTGCTCTTTGTTGCATATTTTGAAATATATTTTCAGGAAATCTTGTCTATTAATCTCTCCTGGAAATCTCTCCAGAAGGGAATTTGTCATAGAAAAAAACACCATGTTCCGTCAAGTCTTTAACCTTGTAGAGAGATTGCGGCGAAAAAGCTCCTCGGTTAACGTCAACAGCCATTTTTGAAACAAAGTGTGTATGTGTACTGATATAAACACGGGCCTCCAATTCCACTGTCAGCCATTTAGCCTGACCATGGGTGACTGTGAATTAAAAAGAGGGGCCTTTATGTGCGACCCTGCAGCACAAAAGGCTACATCCATAACTTATAGAGACAGGGAGGCCATTAGCTGCCACTGCCGGGCCACCTTTACATAATACGCTGTGTGTGGACTAATCACTGAGCTGAGGAGTCAAACTGCTTCACGTCTGCAGCGCTTCCACATGGAGGGAAAACAATCCAGAAACGACAGCCCACATTCTGCGCTGATACCACTCGGAAAAGCGCTTTCAGGGAAAAATCCTTCCCCTTTGGCTCCACTTTGGGTAACGATTAAAGTCTGCTAATCCCGCGTTAACGTTTATCATATGAGATCAATTGACCATTTGTGTGTGAATGGAAGCCTGTTTCTCCAAAACAAATCACATCCATATGGGCTGTTTTTTTTATGGCAGGGACAAATCAAAATGTCTCTGAAAAGCCAATTATTAATGCTGAAGCAAAGCTTTTTTTCTGAGGGGCGAGCAAACGACAACAAAGTGTGGCTGTGGAACCAGAACCACATGGAACCGGGTTGATGATGCGAACAGAGAAAGTTCCAACAACAAACTATTAGCAGTTGTTAATGTGGAGTGTGAGGCACATATGGGCTACGTGGTTGTCCCAGCTTTTTAAATGCCTTTTATACTTTTATATCTACTACAAATGCAAATACTTTTTTACGTCAGTGATTTTTATTTATATTTTTGTCATTTTAAGGGCCGTATCGTGCTTTACACCCATGAAACAAAAGCAGTAACCACCATGTGTAAGATTGAAGTGTTTTCAACACTGCTTCTAATCTTTCAAAACAAAGTGAAACACAAGTGCCTTTGATTGTGCTTATCGAAAACAGTTAGACTCACTATAAAGTTGCTAGTTGTACAGAAATCAGGTAAATGATACCGTGTGTCCTACTTAAAAAGGATTTGCAAACCATTTGGCCTGACTGCTCTTCATATTACCTTAATGTCTCCCAAAAGGCCAAAGCCAAGAATGAATTATTGATAGCCATCATATGGATCGCACGCTGTGGCTCCACATGCCTATTAGAGGGTTTTGTTCATTCATTTACGCTAGCTTGGACTGCTGCCTTGACCGACGCATCACTCTTCTTCTTTTACTTTTGTCCATTAACTGTTAACAATAACTGACTTTATGCAGGTCGCTGAGTTTCCAGCAAACAGCGAAAACAAATGCGAGAATCATTTGCATGTTGTGCCGCTTCACTTAATTTGACCATTGACGTCTCTGTTAGCCTTAAAACCCGTTTAATCTTTCCCCTTATTTTGTCTCTGACATTAGAAGACAGTTCCTAGTGAAACAAAAGCTGGAATAATAATTGCTAAGTTTAAAAAACCCAGAATCTAATTGTGCTGATGCCCCTGGGAACTAATATTGGACTATCTTATAAAAGGCCCACAGTATCCCTGCAGTGATTTATTGCTGAATTCCAGTCATTTTCAATACATTATAGTTTCCAAATTGTGTTTAAATTGAGTGTAGAGGAGAAAAGGCCATTAGGAGATGCAGAAATGAAGATTATATTTAAATATTCATGCACTCGGTACCTTATTATTGAATCTGTACACTAACAAAATCAATATTAAGTGCAGCTTGACATAAATTTATTTATGAATTTCGACTTTCTAAGTACTTGTGTTTTTTCGCTCAAAAAAAGAGGATGAGTATAATGCTGTAATGATATCAAAACAGAGTGTCAGGGTGCATTAGTCTGGGAGTTTATGAACCCGCACATAAAAACTCAGGAGCGTCCCTGTAGAAGTGCTTACTAGGCAGAAATGTCGCTTTTTACAAACATCAGTCATTTTACAGCCCCGTATCGCGGAGCGCTCCCCGGCTGTGGGTGATAGTTAGAGAAAGATGCAGTCATCTTGTTTGTTCTAAATGAGATCTTTGCAGTAAGCCTACTTGTATTAAGGCCTGGGAGTGGGACTGTGTAACATTTAATTAAAATGGATGTCTCTCGTTGTGCCTAACCTGTCCCCCTAACTCCTTCTTGTTTCCAGGCCATGTCTTTGTTTAGACAACAGCCCAATGTGACACTTATGACATGAGGACGCTGTGGTTCAGAGGATTTTCTTGTTGCACGAGTCTTAATACGGCCGCATAAAATAACATGTGATTGGCTGTCCCTTGCTGAAAGCCTCAAGGAGAATTATAAATGTACTACAAGTAATAAAACATCAGCGTTGCTTCTTTTTATACCGCATTGTGAGAGTGAGAGCAAGAGGAATCGCAGCATTTTTTTTCTCCATTCATATCACGGTGGTGTTAAAAATACAACGGATTTTCATAAGTTTTCAAAACCGTCTCTCGTTCTTTTGTTTTTTTTTATAGAAATGTGAGCAAAGTTAAAAGGCTCTTTATTGGAGGAGCCACATCTCTGGACACAAGATGATGCCATAAAAGCAGGAAGGCATGGAAAAGCAAAACATCAATCTGAACTAAGAGGGGGAAGCAATAAATCAGAGAATCATAGCCTTCAGCCCCGCCTTTAAAATCATTTAAACAGATTCAAAAACCCTGATTCTGCTCGAGTCTGTCTGTAAGCACCCTTATAAAGCCTTTATGTGCCTCAGACATAGAGGATAAACCCACAAAACCTCATTGAGAGACAGAAAAATGACGCCCTGCTCCTGGGAAGTGGATGCTTTAAACGCCAGTATCGGCATCGGCATCGCAGGGCGGAGATGAGTAAGTAAGGATCAAGGAAGACATCCATCCAAAGCATTCCGCTAATACGCTTTACAAACCTTTTCAGGTCTCTGTTTCAGCGTTCAGGTCCACTCATATCCAGAGTTAAGGGGAGGTTATCAGATGCTAAGTACATCTACATTATTGCAATTTCCTCATTTCCCTGTTTGGAAACATGTCAGCTGTTCTGTTTAAACTCAGTGCCAGTAGATGAGGCGGATAAAGACGTACGGTCATCGGATCTGCTGCCACCCAACGGAATAAAAAAGATATCCCATTAACTTTTGAGAGAATCCTTCATTTGGAATCATACATGAGATCTAAATCTTGACTTTGAATGGCAGAAATAAACCAGTTTAACTATATCTAATGACAAAAGCATTAGAAACACAACCTGCTTCCAGAGAACAGCCCATTAAAAGTTCATATCAGCTGTTTATTTACATCCTTCTCTTCTCCACTACAGTAACCTGAGGGAAAACAGCTTTTTGCCTTTATGTCATCTATAAGTGAGCATTAGACGGACACGTGTTCAGCAAACTGGAGGAAATGGAAAGAAAGATTGGGATTGTATAGAGCTGACGTGAAGTTTAAAATAAGAGAAGAAGAACAAACTAACATTTTTCTTGGGAGTCAAAGCCACTTATTAGATTCACTCAATCACGTAGTGCAATCTCATCATTTCATCTGGTAATTTCTGACAATTGAGAGTTTAATTCTTACATTTTCAAACAAATGTTAAAAACCTACCATTTGCAGCAGGATACTTTTGTTTAAAATGCTTTAATATTCAACTAATCTTTGAAAAAAATCAGGATTAAAGCCATATTTTATGTTATTCTAAAGCAACAGTCAACAGTTCTAATTTCCAAAAAGCTTCTGAAATAAGTTTCCAAGAGCCTCATTTTAACTTAATATTAAATAATTTTCTAAATTTAATGTAGATACATTACCTAAATGATCTAAAGACTTCATCTGGGGTCAGCCCTATGTTCCCACAACCCAATGGGAGCGTACCTATGTTCCCCGCTTTTCCCCAAAAGGGTCCTATGTTCCCCAGTATGTATTGCGACCGGAACATAGGACCTGGGGAACATAGGTATGACCCCAACCCAATGGTCCCACAGCCCTATGTTCCCACAACCCAATGGTCCCACAGCCCTATGTTCCCACAACCCAATGGTCCCACAGCCCTATGTTCCCACATTTTTAAGATTTGTTTTTTTCACTGAAAATTTTGAAAATTAGGCCCTATGTTCCCACATGTTTCACATTTGTAAGACCCCGAAGGGAAAATGCTGATATTTCCACACGGTTTGGCCTCTCATTTACATGAAAACCCTGTTTTTATCTTAAGAAAACGATTATTTCTCAAAAAAAATCTTTGAAATGTGGGAACATAGGGCTGTGGGAACATCATCACGAACTTTTACCGTATTTCAATGTTTCGCTTACGGATCCACACTATTGAATTTTTGCAGATATCTGCTACGCCGATACTTTCACACGAATTTTGGGTGATTGCTGATATATGCACATGTATTTTCACCTAAATGCAGTGTAGCAACCAATAACGTAATAACATTTTGCCAATAATGTAATAAGTTATTACATTAATGGCCTAGCATTTAAAGAATCCTTTGAAAATGTAATAACTGCAGATGGCAATGTAATAATTCATAAATGCATTTAGGACTGCATTTATTGGAAATAAAAGTTTTTTTTGCAGTTTTTGTGCAGTTTGCTCATCAAAAATAGGTCTAATGGATGGCATAGTGGTCATATTCACTCATCAAGGATACGTCCCATGTAGCTCTCACTCTCCTTAATTATGGTTGTAAGAACCAATTTGAGAATTATTTGTTTGTACAAAATCTTTATTTAGAATATTCTTTATTTGCTTAGATATGTAAATTCATCATTTCATGTCAGTGTCTCTGTTGGATGTTGCATTGTCAAATGAATATCACATTTTTTACTTGGAAAACATTTCATTAAAACTTTTTTAAGGAAAAACAATTCAGTCCTCACTTAAAACTGTATTTAAATAACTGGATTGGCACTATAATGGCACATGACTCCAATATACAACATATTACATGAACACTCATTTACAAATGTAAAAAAAAAATGAAGAGTATTATGTACGTTATTGGCTTTATTACATTTAAAATGGCCAAAATCATTACGTTATTGGTTGCTACATACAGAAACCATCAAGTCTCTCCTGTAGTAGAATGAATATATACTGTTACCATGATGGCCCACTGGAAGGCAAAGACATAAAATAGAATCCTTTAGAGCCAGTATTGTGTTTTAAAGCCTTTATCAGCTGCTACCAATGACAATGTCATTGTGCACCCCTAGTTTTGTTTGCTTGTTTGTTGTGAAAGGAGAACAATATGTTGACCCCAAAAAGACATATATACATGTGTATACACTGATACTGTATATGAAAATATAAAGGATTCGTGGATTGAAAGGTGATGATTTCTGTGAAGATACATTCAAATGTAATGGTGCAGCCGACAATAAGGTCATTTTCAGTAGAAATATGTCAAAAATACATTTTTTAAAGTTAATTTCTCTGAGGATTTTTGCCTTCATTGGTAAGAAACAATGACAAGCGATAGGAAATGTGGGAAATGGAGACACGTAAGAGTCAAACCTGGGATGCAAAAATGTTCTGAGAAAAAGCGTTAAAAATACCAATTTAAATCTCTGTGTGCATGTGACGCTCTGACAAGAACTCATTTTTAGTCTACATCCCAAAGATCCCAGACAAATAAAATCCGATAATAAGCTAATAACTGTGGCGCTTAACCAAAATGTGTAAACTGTTAATAAGGGATGAAAACAGCTGTAGCAGCTTATTAGCAGCGAGGCTTTACAAGGGAGAAGCTGCGTGGAGGGAAACGCATTCATTTGGCAGCAGAACTCATTCATGTTTTCTGCCTGAATGTCAGCTTTTAAACAGTCTGCGGCGGAAAAGTGTTTTCTTATTGTTGACGGAGAAAGTGTTCTTCAGTGGTCCCGATGTGTCCTCTGTCTGTTTCAACCCCTCAGTCTTCTTTCATCCCTGTTCACCCAAGAAATGGAATCATAAAAACCATTCATGCTAAATGAAAAAGGGCATCATAAAGCTGCATTACACCGGAGTACACTCCTCTGCACCTTCCATCCTTATCAATATCACCCTTCGTCTCCTCGCGCATCTCTCTTCTGCCTTCCTGGTCCTCTTGAAACAAAAGCATAAAAGCCTTAGAAAGAGGCATAATCTGTCATTCCTGTAATATAAGATAAAAGTCTTTAAAAGCTAAAGGTCCAGGTTGTTTTTTTCCTCTCCTCTCTCCTTCGAGCCGGCACTCTTTAAGACTGCTGCTCAGGATTAGCAGCATAAAGAACTATATATTATTTGCAGAAGAGCTTAGTGAGCACAAGTCCCAGCCTCTATATATATAAGTCAATTTATATTAGAATTTCCATACATGCATTTTCTTGTTACCGTCAATATGCAAAAATGGTACTTACCAACAAATAATGCATAATGTACTAGAGGCAGGGCATCAATAACTGTATTTGAGCTTTAAAAGAAAATGCAAAAAGGCAGAGCATAAAGATGGGCCATATAAAATATACAACACATTAAACACAAAAACGTCAAAAATATAAAGATGGCTCTTTGCTCGGGAGACAGCGAGTCATTTATCTATGAGGAAGGAGGAGGAAATAAAAAGCTTCCATCCCCAGCTCCTGTGTATTTCATTTACTAACAAAGTCAGGTTATCTGTTTGCAGACAACTCTCTTCCTCCTGCCTCCGAAGAGGCACACAGAAGACATCCTGATTCCTCATTTTCTAAGCTTTCCTTTTAACTTAGATGCAAAAAAAATGCAAATATGGTTTATTCTGGGCAAAATACTTAACCTGGACATGGTTTGATGGTGCAGCGTTCTCATATTTAACACCAAAAAGCAGCATTTAAAGAGCGTCAATTTGGGGAAAGGCCCACTTGAATACAAAAACCTGTCAATGCACACCTCCTTCGGGCACTTTGGTACACCACATAACACATGTTCCTCTCTGCTTGCTGGCTCGGAGTGGAGACGACGCTGTGTAGTTTTGTGGTGAGGTGTTCTGTTGCTTCTGTTGCATTTTCTCCCACTGGTTTGACATTCAAGATCTCTCAATTATGTATGAACGGCAAGCAATATCCTTTACCATCAGGCCCCAATGTAACATATTTCATTTTCAAGGGCTGCAGAGCACAATCAGACCCTCTGTGTAATTACGACTTATTAAAAATGATTCCAAATTATCAGCGGATCTGTGGGCTGGTGTCTGGGTCCAAACTGAGAACTGTTGCACTGTATTAGGCGCAGAATAACTTCCCATGGGTGGACGGTCTGTCAACAGAAATCGCTGTCCTTAGATCACTGAGCGCTACAAATTAATTAAAGGGAAATCACAACCACTATTGAATTTGTACACACATATATGTAATGTGACAGTGAGCACCTATGGAATCTTTTTTTTTTCTGTGGCTTTGCAGACATGAGCAGCTTTGGGGAATAAGGCATTATTGGAAAGGCACCGTCGATGACTTGTTGCAATACACTTTAAGCACTTTCGTGACTAGTTTTAGCTCCCTATACACACTCTCATAATGAGAAAACACAGTTCAGCAGAGAAAAGACATCTCAAACAGCATGTTTACCCTTCACACAACATGGAGGAATTAAAAATGGATGAGCGCCCCATCCATTATTTCAACCTCCAAATGGCAAAATCTGTATAAAGCTCTGAGTATCCGTCTGGGTGAAAATAAATAAATCAAATATGCACTTCAGTGTTTCCTGCTCTTTTTCTGCGTAGGATACGGTGTCGCGTTCGTGGAGGGCACATCCTGCTCTTGAAAGCATGATGAGCTTTCTAAACGTATATAAATAAACCAACAGTTTTTCTCAATTAGCTTTCGCATCTTTTCTGTTAATTCAAATGATTTTGTCACTTTTCTGGGGCAGCGCATGGAATATTTAGACAACACTCGTATATTTCTCCCCCAGACTCCCAGCTGAATCCCTCCCACCCCCTCTCTATCTGAAGTATTCTAATTTGTGAACACAGGGGTGTCAGAAGTGATTTTACAGTAAAGTCACTAATTATATGCAACATCAATGCGATGTGGGGGGAAAACGTTAAAAATTTAGCATCGCAAGACAAATGGAAAAATGCGTGCTGAAACAAGGAAAAGAAGCACTAACATTCACAGTTTTTCAATGAATAATACATGTTTTTTTTCTTTTTTCCCCCTCACTGCTTCACGAGGACTCGCCCTGTGTCAGTCTCATCTTTACCCGAAAAACTACATGTTTATTATGACTTTTTTTTTTTACATGCAGCATTGTTGTTCTCATCCACTCATTAAAAGGAATAACCGACTATATGAAGCATTGTTCTGCGAGATGATTTCATTAGCAGAACTGGAACAACAATAGGAGGAAAAAAAACACCATTGGAACTAATTTGTACGTGACAAAATCGGCATGTTTTTCTTCCTGTAGCAGTGGAAAGTTGGAATTTTTGGACAATTAAATGCAATTGAAAATGGTTTCTGTGTAGATAACATCAACCTGCTTGTGCATATTTGCAAGAAGACCGGATTAAAAGCATTGGTGGTTTATTGTGGCTCCCCTGCTGCTCACCAAATGGCAGTCATGTGTATTGTATAAGGTGCAAAGGAGACTGATAAACTGTTGGTGCATCAAGCTGACAGCAGCTACGTCGACCTGCCCTCTGAACTCTGCTAACCAAGACTGACATAGCGGGTCGACGTTGGACTGACAAACAACTTTGCTTTATTTTGAAGGCATTTTTCATGGCTCCCTTTACACAGTAATTATATTCCAAATCATTACGTGTTGTAAAGTCTATTGACCCTTGGTAAACTTATATTTACCAAGCTGGAACAGTTAATGAAATAGTCTTTTAATTAGCACTCCTCTTAAGGGTGGAACTTCTGAAGGGGTCCCTGTTTTGTTTTGGCTTTGTGGTTGACTGAAGTGTACGGACCCACTGTTCTAAGATAAAACAGTAATATCTTAATTAAGACTTGCTGTTTAACTGTTTACAGTCGAAACCAGGCACCCATTGTGGCGCACCTCGGCGGCACCTGCAGCCCAGGAACATTCGCTCACACGCTATGAATCAATAAAACAATATCATAATTTCTTCTTTTGTTGTTTTGTTTTTTTTAAGGGCTGGGTCGTTTTTCAAGCTTGACTGATTGAAAGTGGTCCGACTACTCAAGGTAACAACTGGAAAGGGGGTGAGGGGGTTCTTTGCTGCTTGTATAATGCAGTCTTTGGCAGGCTCTCTCTTTGTATTAGATACATTAGGACGGAAATGTGCGCTAACTTAAAAATGCTCATGTGAAAAAACATGGAATGTATTAAATTAATGGTCTCTTTTGCCTGGGGGCAGTAATGAAAAGGGACCCCCAATGAGTTCATTTTTCACGGCTTTGGTTATGCATTCAACACTCTAATTGAATTTCAATGTAAGTTTTACAAAGTCTTTATTACAGTGACTCTTGATGTAAATTACATGTGATCTATCGTGGGACTTTCACCCATTAAGTAATTTAATTGTGACATGCACTTTCTACGCACCTCATGCTTTTATGCCTATTCCTCCTCATCCAAATTGTCACTTTCTTCTATTATCGGTGCTGTTTATGTGGATTGAGGAAAGTAGTCTGCATATACTCTAGGCAACTTTCACGAGAACAGCTCCTTAAAAGGAGTAATTGCTCCTCTCCCCCCATGCCAAGAGAGGGGACAGCACCCGACAGCTAAAGTATACTGGAGTATACACAAGTCACAAGGATTTGCAAGATGTTCGCAGATGACTGCACAGGGTGCGTTTTATCTGGGAAAAGTAGATTATTAGATTTATCCTGTGAAGAGGAAAAAGACGGCACTCGGAGCATGTGAAATTCATCACGTTGTCCAAATTTCTGCACAAGAGAAGTCATCTTTTGCATAACCTGAGAGAGATTTGTTAAACGCATTGCCAGCAAAATAATAGAAACAATGCATCCAGTTCTGTCTTTACAAGTATGTTGTGCACAATGCGAGTATTCTGTTTGAAATGCAACCTGGGAGTCAGTTTTCTGTCTCCATCTAGTGTTTCTGCCTGAACTGACTGTTTGAGCTCTCACACATGCAGGGCATAAATAGAAAACCATCACCTCCCTTTTCCTTTAGCGTTACAGAACAAAAAGAGCTTTTAAAATAAAACATGCGACGGAAATCTTAATCACAAACTGTACGTTTCTCATCAACAAGGCCGGCTGTGTGTGTGAACGTGCGTCGGCCGTCTGAAATACTGAGGCTGAGCTGACCTGATCATTAGAGGGAGGAAGAGGCTTGACCTGATATTTCCTCTGTTGTTTGGTCAGGAAAGGGACGTTATTGTAAAAAGGCTGTAAAGATAAATAACCCCGCCGTTTCCATGGCAAAGGCACAAACAGTGGCCACCGAAGACAAAAGAGTGCGGGACAATAAATCCAGCACTGTCAATTTTGTTTAGTTTCCAGAGTGTTTTTGAGGGAAATATGGTTTCAAAACAAGAGGCCACGTCCATTTTTCCACAGAGAAAGGGAAATCGGATCAGTTTTTTTCGGCTTTTTCTGAACACGCCATGGTTTCATCTTGTACATTATTTTCCAGGCCGCGGCATCCTGATTGGTAATAGGAATATCTGACACCCGTATTTTTGCCTCTGGATCAGGAAACTCCTTGTACAGCTGTATACATGTTTTTATAGCCTTTGGAAGAAAGGGTATTGTCTTTAAATTCCTAAGACGGCTTTGTCCAGCCTTCATATTTAAGTGGAAAACCATCCTTGGCACTATTTTTTTTCTCACAAGTGAAACAATGATGAGTGAGCACGCACCTCTGCCTTATTCTGAAGGTCACCAAGAGTTCATCTCATTAGAACAATCCAGGTTCAAACAAACTGTCACTGATGATTCTTATCATGCAACATAAAAGAGGAACTCTACAGCTGAGGACGTTCCTCAAAATAACAGAAAAACATCAGGTTGCCTTTAATTTTCTGACCTTTTTTCTGTTGCAATCATTTACAGTGTTAAAAAAAAAAAAAAAGAGAGAAGCCCTCCGCAGCTGTCCTCTCGGTCCTCCCCAACACTTCCCCATCTTCTCATTGTCAGGGGGGACGAGGCTCGTCAGGAGCGAGGCGTGATGAAGAGCGGCCTTATCACCGCGATACGAGAGCAAACACAGGAGTCTTTACAGCACGTCGTCTCAGGAAGCAACACGCGCCAAGATTACTGCCCTTTAAGAAGCCCTAAGACACGACCAATCCCAAGTAGTATTTTATCTTGACAGTTTGCGGCGCTTTGTTTGCCTTTTCTGTGAAGCCTGGGGATAAAAGAGCAGCCTCTGTGAGCTGTGTCTGATTAGGATCTAATTGTTAACATTCGCTGTGTCTTTTTTCTTTTTTTTACTATCAGCCCGGTGTTGCTATACATGCAGCAGGTAGAGGCCTTTTTCGGTGTTATGAAGGACTCTTCCCTTGCTGCTCTCGCATGTTACTCAAGTACTAGTTAGCACTAAGGTGGCAGGAGAGGAGCCCCCAGCTCGACATCAACAACAACAACAACAACATCAACAAACAGGAATTGATGGCGAGTGTTTATTATCTGGTTTAATTGCTCCTCATCTGGAGGATCTGACAGTTGCGGTTAATGAGAGAGGGAGAGGAGGCGCACGCTGTTGGCAGCCAGTTTCACAGTATAAGACGTGTAAGTGTGTGTGGGTGTGCGTCTGTGGTGAAAAGAGGATAGATCGCATTCCAGCTCGACGGAAGCAGCACAGAAAGATGCGGGAAACATCAAACTGTTTATCAGATTATCAAAACAGGGGCCCCTAAATCTGGAATTTCAAGCCCGAGCTTCAAACCCACACACTTTTACTGTAAGCCACGTGTCTCAACTGTACACGAGCTGCAAGAAATACACCTGTACCAGGGCAGACACACCATCACACACCAGCTTAGATCTTAGCAGTTTGTGTGCAGGAATCAGATGTCAAGCAAAAGACAGGATATCGCTGAAATCTAGCTTCTTCCTTCATCTGGCCTGCAGCGCTCCTGGCTCACATCCAACAAGGGACCTCCCTGACATTGTGCAGTGTCACGCACACGCGTCCAGGCGTGGTTCGACAAAAATAAAAAGCATCAGTAGGTGTTTGAATCAGCATGAAGGCCTGCAGCAGCGAAGTGCTGCCCTGTATCCTCCAAAGAAACATGAAAACTGAGAAACGTCTATGTCGCCTCTCCATCAGACGCCACACATTAACACAATATAAACACAGTCCACCACAACCACCATCACAGGCTTGCTGTCCCATTCATAAAATCCTCCTGTTGAGAAACACGGGCATTTCTTAAACCGGGCATACCCTCCCCTTTTACTACTCCGGCTCAGCAGGCCCACATGGGAACAATTAGGGGTATACGCAAGTTTGGCAAAGGTCCGTAGCAACCAGCTGCATCTGTTTTTATTTACCTTTTTGCTCTGGTGCTGGATAATGTCATGAGCACATCTGCTACTGTGCAACGTAACCGTGGTTACATGCGTGGTTGACCCATGATTCTGTAATTACCCGCCGAGCGAGATGAAGAGGCCCAGCAAACCACTCAAAGCCACACATAGCCTTCCTCCCCCCTTCTCTCCCTACATGTCTCTCCCGTGGCATGAAGCCTCGGCTGCCTGAGAGCTTCTAGCAGCCGAGCAGAGGATGCTGAAGTGGCGTTTAATGGCCCAAAGTTGTATATAATAGTCATTTTCACTTCATTTCGGTGTCATTAAATTGCCAGTTAGTTAATAACTCTTCCTTTCCGTTATAGCAAGACTGAATGTGGTTCTACTGAAATGAGATGGGATGAGATACGCTTATCAGATTTCCTGATCTGATTGCTTGTTTGTGGTCACGTGGCACAAGCTGCACAGTTTGTCACCCAGACTCTGAAAGGTCTGAACTTTTGCAAGAAATATGAAATATTTTGCACCAGGAATCGTGTTTTCTACACAAACGCTCAGTGAGATCTGATCAGGAGGAGTGTAGTTCATGCAAGAAGTCGCTCTGCAGCATGTTTCTCGTTTGAAAAATCGTGGACACCCACACACAACTGGTCATGTGAGGAGATTGGGATTAATCACAGGTGGTGTTTCAGTTGCAGGCTAAGATGCAGCAAGATGTCCCTCTGATGTTTCACAGATCTGAATTAAATGAGGAAAAAGTTTCGCTTTCTCCGAAGGTCACATGTTTTGTTTGAAATCCTGAAAGTTCACATTATTAAGCATCTTGACGCAGCAGACTCAAAGCGGCCAATCAAGACAGAACTTGTTTATAATAATGATGAGTGATTATGAGCAATAACAATGAAGACCATATATGGATCACTTCACAGAAGCTGGTGTGTGTGGGGGTTGGGTGCCACCATGCTTAGCATCTCCCAGATGTGCAAACCATATGCTCGGACTGAAATTAAAACAAAAAAGAAACAGTGAGACATGAAAGGGGTTTTTTAACTTTGTAAAGACAGTTAACAGTCGATACAGATAGGGGTAATGGCCGAGAGAGGCCACATGAAAGAACGGGGATGTTGGCGTGCTTTTTGCACCACTTATTCCATTTCCTGCTCATAAGTTCACTGAGCAGATGGGAACCAAAGGCACAAGGAAGTTTAGATTTTCTGCCCCACAGCCCATTGTATATGATGCATGTAACTGCGTAACACTGCACTGTTATCATTTACAGACGCTTTGGTGCATGCCAGGAGGTCACAATAACAAAGGTGAAAATAAAAAGGATAAAGTGAGACATCTTCAGCCATTTTTAGTCAGCAGATTCTGATCCATACGTGCGATTCTGCACAGATTATAATTAAGTATGTAATATTTAAAGCAACTAATTGACTTCACTGAAAAACATGATGAATTAAACTCCACCTCTCGACTACATATCGGATTTCGCAGGTTTATTCATGATCAGCAGTTCAACTAAAACACAACTACGACTGGGTGTAAGTTCACGTCAAAACATGCAAAACTGGTTAATTTGGAGAAGATCATCTGGAGGCAGCCTGCAGCTCATCAAGAGAGGTTTCTGAAAACATATTCAATAGTGCCCTCTTCTGTTGGTTCAGTGTACTGCAGCAAAAATACATAAAGCAGCACCACTGCAGCTGAAACAATGTTTACTCAGAAGCTTAATTTCTTTTATAGAGGGAAAAAGAACATGTTTGTAAATCATAAATCTCATCTCAAGTCTATGAATCATCACTGACAAGCAGATAGTCTGAGTCATGAAAATATTAAGTCTTCATTCTGAGTTTCAGTAGCAGCTTCTCTGAAGGGTGGCATCAGCTGAAACTACTGCAGGGTTCTTCACTTCATCAGCTTGTTGTGCCGCTTGGAAAGAGACATGTTTATTTAACGCCTGCCTCCCCTGTGTCTGGATAATGTCGACCCTCGGGCAATAGCTGGCAGAGCTCTGTCTGTATTTCTGCTTGTATAATCAACCTCCACTGACCAACGCGTCACCTTTACACAACTGCAAACAGACGCTAAGCATGTGGCACCGATGGAGACTACAACAAGAGAATCAAAAGGCCTTCACCAGCAAGCAGGGAACGTTCCCACAACATTGGCTAATATTACCTACAAGATCTAATAGTGTTTTAAAGAAAACATTTTAATCTAATGTTCAAAGATTGTTTTATCATTTCAAATAATATAATATTAAAAGCAAATTGAGACATAATGTTTTGGAACATTCAGAGGATGTTTGGAGGATGTTAACAGATTATGTTAGATGATAACATAAGAAGGACGTTCTCAAACCAACATTTAAAAAAAAAGTTCTCCAGATGTTATTGAGGCCTCAGATGATTTTCCCAAGATGTTCCTGTAATGTGACATATTAACAAAAATGGAACATTGTTTTGTGGACGTAGTTGAGGGAACACATTATAGAATCTATACAACGTTCTCACAATGTTCCAGTGTTGTATGATCCATGAAACCTTCTCAAAATGTTCCACGATAACAAAGGAGGAACGTTCTCAGTGTAACATTCAGCATATGTTTAATAAAAAAAAAACATCTTTATCCTGCTTTTAACATTTCTGCTAAAAACATTACTGGGACTTTGCAGAACCCTTTTGAAGAACGTTTTTAGAACTAAATAAAGTCTAGCTAAGCAAACGTCTGGAACTACACCAAAACTGTACTTGAAGTGTAGTTAGACCTAGAAAACATGAAATAAACAAACAAATAAAGGAGGACATTACATTTAATAATTGATATGAAGCTTTTAATGATGGGAGATGTGGCCTTGTAACACGAGTCTGTCACTATTGTGATATGAATTATAGTTTTTTATATTGAAGTAAAGCTGAGATAAAACTGACCCCTGAAAAAACATGCAAGTTGTACCAAACTATATTGAAAAGGGTTGTTTGCAGCACACTAGTTCACAAAAATGATCTATTTTTCAATCCTTCCACATCCACTTCAGTCTTCTCTGCTTTTGCTGGTTTTTATCCCCAATGCTTGTGTTGAATTGTTGGTGTTCTTGTTCAGGTGGAACCAGCGTAGTTAAAGACATTGCAGATGCTTCAGCTGTTGTCTTTGGTTCAGGTAAATCTGTCTCTACTGAGGTATTTGTGGCCGCACGTAGAAAATCTAAAAAGCTTGTTTCGGTTGGATTATTAGAAGCGATGGTGTCATTATCAAACCTGGAGGATCCATTTCCACTTCGACTCTCCGGCATCTCATCAGTGTTAGAAGTAAAACTGCTGCCATCTGTCTGTGTGTGAGCAGAATCAGTTGTGGGAAACCCTGCAGTCTTCTCTTTAAACAGATCAGTGGACGAGTCCAAGAGCGGAGCTTCTGTAGTTACATTCTCATGTCTGAAGTTGATCCTGGACAGATCTGACATGTTTGGACCAGGAAAAGATGTGATGTGTGACGATGTGTCATCGGGCCAAGCTGCGGAGGTGTGATTGTCTAATTTTAGTAAAGATGAGATTAATCAACTGTATTTTTTTAATAATAATAACATAGATTACAGCTGATAGAGCAACATTTTAAGACTAACACTGAGAAAATCAATCTCAGCGTTCCTGCAAAAGCTCCATTAGTATTTTTCCACCACTTCATCTTACAAGATAAAGTCTCCACTCCAAAAAATGTGTTTCGCTTATTGTTGTGTCTGTCAGATGTTTGACCCTCACTGCTGGCAGAATGATGCATGTGCTGCGTTTGACACCAGAAGGCTGTTTTCATATTCATCTGCTGATGGAAGAAGGTTTATGTGTTCACCTTTAATCTGAGGTTGAGACATGTACTTACAAATATGATTTGCGGCATCACTGCTAGTTTTTAAACCAATCATGGGTTCAATACACAACTTACACAAACGTGAAGTGGAAACCTGAAGCTATAAGTGCAAAAACTCACTCATTTATATATTCATAATAGCCATTTTTTCAATTTTTTTTCATCTCCATTCCTCAGTGGAGAATGATATGTTATGTTAAAATACATTAGTTGTGGAAAAAACTTTTTTTTTTAGTATTTTAGATCAAGAAGGGATCTTTATCACTCAAATTCTAATTATTATTATAATTATTCTCATTATC
>OMNN01018411.1:1247-18693 GCA_900302755.1 Chromis chromis
ACTAATAATGCAGTTAAAATGTACACACTTCACTTCTTTGTTAAACTAATCCCAAAGTCATTACTCAATTTGTTGAAGTGATAATAATGCTCAAAGTCCCAGGTGCATACAGTGAATTTGGGAAAACTGCTTTTATATTTTGTGCTGCACACCAGGAACATTTTAGCATTAAAATATTACAGAACTGTACCTGCAGGTCAGTTTAACACCATGATTACAAACGCTTCCGCTCTTAAACTTGACTGCTTTTAACTGTTCTGTTGTCTGTTTTCTAGCTAATTAGTTCCATATTTATTCTGTTTTGATCTTACTCCAAACATCAGTGAAAAAGAGGGATTCCTCCAGATTAGTGAGGACAGGTTTAAAGTGTAAAGTTTAGATTCCAAATGTAAAAAACTGAACTACTGAATTGTAAAATGTAACAGCTTCAGAGAAGTACTCATGTTTTCACCGACTGACTTACAACTAAATGCAGTCATGTACAGGTACATCTCCACTCACCATGTGTATGGGCGTACTGGTCAGATCTCTCTCGGTGACCAGTCTGTCCTGGTCGGTGACGTACAGGCCTTTCTGTGCCAGGGCCTGAATGACAGCGTTGTGTCCCAGTAAAGGTTTGACAGCATCGCTGCGGAGGATCAGGCTTCCCGCCCGGCAGTAAAGCTCTGCAGACTGAAGCAGGCAGGCAACTGGAGGCTTCAGGTGCTCCTGGTTGTACTGGTCCCTGTAGAAAGGCTCGGCCAGCTCCTCTGGTACTGCATCTGAGGGGGAGGCAGACACAGAAAAGGGGGACAGGAAATGGGTTAGAAAACTTTGCTTTATCTAGGTCCATCTCATTTCACAAACTTCAGCCTCCTAGTCTCCTCCATCCTCCGTCCTCCTGCCCGTGAACCAGAAATCAATCTTGTCACGGGATTATAAAGGATGCTTCAGTTCCTAAAATGCATCTTTGAGGTGAGAGGATCAAGGAGGTTTGTCGGAGGAGCTACGAGTGAGATACACAGATGTATCCTCAATCAAGTTTTATCCGCACCTGAGACATAAAAGAGGCGTGACAATCAATCAGAATATATGTCACCCTTTATTTGTATAGTACTATTTCACACCTCTTCTATACTTTACAGTACATGTGTGTGTTAAATAAAACATGTATGGCATACGTACATTCTCATCATGTTATGCCACATTGTGAATTCAGTTAGGAGTAAATATATAGTCTACTTTAAGTTATCGTGAACACTGTTCTGATTGTCTGACAGAAATCATAAAACAGGCTGTAACAAAACAACACATAGACGATACAGCTGTACCACACATTGTCTTTGTCTGATGTCGCTTTCAAATAACAGCTCCGTAGCGAGGATTTCTAATTTTGTTGAATGCCTGTTGCCCCCACTCCTCTCACTTCACATCTCTTTCTCACCTCCTCCACTGACATCTCAGGTGGGAGGACAAAGGTGCAAAGAGAAGGAAGATGTAAAAACTGAAAAATGAGAAGGGGGTTACATTTTACTGTCTTCCTTGTTGTTGCTATGCTTCCCTACTCTAAAGCTCAGAGCATTGCCTTCATGGCTGCTAGGGGTCAACTGATCAGGTCTTTTCAGGTCCGATACTGATTATTAGTAATCAAGAAGATCGATAACTAGGATTTGAAACTGATTTGCAGCAAAAATAAAAAATATTGCTGTCATAATTAAGAATAACACAACCTCCAGTGTTAAACTTAACTGAAATGCCATTGTGTTTGTTAAAGTCTCACATGTGGAATTAACTTTTTAACATTTATTCTTAAGTGTGGACAGGATGTTGCTTGTGGCCTGTAACCAATCAGACAGTACTATGGGCGGGACTTTGCTCCAGATAACAGAGCAGTGACAACAGATAGTGAGAGGCAGCTGCATCAGAGCCACAGTAGCACATTCTTAAAATAATTTATTTAATCGTAAAGATAACTGATAATCAGAAAAAGATAACTTGAGTATCAGATCCAATAATCAGCCAGGCTATTGATCTTACGACCCCGAATGGTTACATCCAACAAAAAGCTTGTTGCATGCAAACAATCGCACACGCTGACCCTGCAAAACCACCAGAATATCTTCACTGAAAACCCTATTTCAGGAAAACATGTAGATGTAGCACATTTAAATTTAGATGGAAATGAGTTTGTATCAGACAGAGGGGTAGTTTTTACCTCTACTACTGCTTATCTCACTGTACATCTAGACAGGACAGACTATCTTGCGAGCACAAAGCTGCGGTGTTTGTGTGCCAAGTACACTGGAGCCTGTAGTGTATGTTACAAAGCACGGAGCACCTTCTAATCCTGTTACCTCATCCAGTAAATCTGATTTGAAGAAAATAGCTGAGCAGACACAGACACACACTTGTGTTTCTATCACTTCAAAGGACATTAAGTTGACTTCAGCTTTACCTGAACCGTAACTACTACTAACCAAACCGTGATCTAACCTTACGATTACCTTAAAGCAGGTTTTCACACTAAAATAGAATGAGATTTACATTATGGAGACTTGCTTTTTGTCCTCAGAAGTAAGTGTAAAAACAGGTTTAGATCCCAAAAACATGAGTAACACAAATACCCACGAACAGACCTACGCTTCCAGGACCCACTCACTGTTCTTTATATCTTTTTATGTTGTTGTTAACCACATGTTGTGACTCAACGTGAGACTATACCAGTCACTAATCCATTACTGAATGACATACATACTGTATGTACACACTTCTAACCCATGTGCATCACTTTCAGACAAGACCCTTGTAAAAGAATGTGTGTTTGTGGTGACACACTTCTACGAAACTGTGTGCTCCGGTATGAGTGTGTATTCCTGGTGTGTCGGGTCATTTCCTCTCTGCCTGCCTCTGAATCACGCTGAGGAAAACAAAGAACACTAAAGGAATTCATCTTAAAGGTACAGCTTTTCTCTTCACTGGAGGCACACAAAAAAAAGCTCATCTAAACAACATAATAAATCAAACATGTAAAGTTCAATCCATTAAAAAGAAAATCCATTAAGCTTGTTATCAAACCTCGGCAGTTTTCCAGTGACTGTGGTTAGCGCAGCCTTCCCATGGCCCCGATAGAGGGTGATGAAAAGAGATATTTAAAGCAACAGGCAGATGTTAAACCACTTCATAACAAGGCCTCCTGCATCTAGTCGCAACTTTCAAATCGATCCAACTGTCAGAACGTCTATAAAGCTGATTAGTGGAGCTGTGTTCATGATTTCGCCTTCAAGCAATCAAATCTGTTAACTAAAGTGACTC
The DNA here is from genome assembly GCA_900302755.1 of Chromis chromis. Classification (NCBI taxonomy): domain Eukaryota; kingdom Metazoa; phylum Chordata; class Actinopteri; family Pomacentridae; genus Chromis; species Chromis chromis. The sequence continues at coordinate 4,539 of OMNN01018411.1, forward strand.
TGGTATCAGATTATTATGATACTTTTGTTTAAAATGTTCTGTTGTTCAATGTTCAAGTTACACACATTTGCGTGGACATTTTAAAGTTCTTTGATGAAGTCAGATGCACTTGCAAGCTAATTTCAAAACCAGCAAGCTACAGCTGACCACAACAGCACCGAGAGCTTTTGCAGAGTTCATGAAAATCTGCCTTGTCAAGTAAAAAAAAACAAAAACCCTCTCCTTTGTGTTGGCCATCAAAGAGGAAACTGACGGGAAGTAGCTGCCACAGGAAGCCCAGGCATGGAGAAGACTGCTCCCCCTGGAGACCCCCGGATCACAACTCAGCACACACAACCCAACAGTCAGCAGTCGGCTTATCTCTGCTGCCCCACTGCTCTTTGTTCCAAAATGAAATTATTTCAGTTAATAATGCGAGTTGCTGATTGAAAATGATTTCTAAAGTTGTAATGGAAATGACACAACTGATTCATTAGCTTTGGCTGGTGTGGTTCCAGTTCATTCTTCATGAAATAGGGCTTGATGCAGATCATTATTAGATGAATCACTCGTTCTGGTAGGACAGATTTTTTTGCTTATGTGGGTGCAGCAGAAATAAGCTGTTCACACAACACTGACAACATTTTAGGAAACTATTTACAAAACTTGATGTATTTCTGGCCACCTGGTGAATGTAAGTTAAACTGTAGCTCTGTCTACGGTCTCCACTCGCTCCTATATATGCCTTTTTGTTGCTAAATGCTCCAGCAGCGAGTCTCCAATTGTGTTTGGTGCTGAGTAGATAGCGTGCGGTGGGTTTTTACAGCTTTTCCACTGAAAACAGACGACTCCTGCAGCCAAAAACGACACCAGTTGTACTCAGAGTGGTGAACCGAAGCAGTAAAGTAGCGGGCTGGAAATTTTTTTATGTAATCTGTTCAGTGATACAGACAGATCTGATGAATTGCATTTTTAGGCATCTAACTGCATCTGCTGATTGAGCTGAATCAAAAAGTTGATGATGGTGACCCGTGGTGACGCTGCTCACATCACGGCTGCGTCCTGAGTGATTTAGCCCCAGCATCGTGGAGACGTCTGGGCTCCGGCTGATAGAGCTTGTCATGTAAACTCACCTTTGAATGGCAGTTCAGATCACTGTCTGACAAGCCAGTGGCAAGCTGTGATTCATGAGAGTTTCTGCTGAGTGCTGTCAGGACTGAATAAATAACTCACATTATGTCAACAATCTGACCCCTCTATTAAACTTTAAATGGAGCCACTTGCAGTGTGTCATTTCAAGTGTCAGACATCATTTTCACGTTTCAGATTACTTACTTAAATAAGGTAAACTACAGGCCAGTAACAACCAGCTGCATGAGACCCTGAAGAGCTTGTGCAGTAATTCCAAGCAATATTTGAATACATTATCCATTAATAGATAGCACTCAGGTAGTCTCACTATAGCCATCCCATTCTGTAGAACATCATTATCATCTTCTATAGGGAAAAAACACGCTCTGGCTTGTTTGTATTTCTTTAAACCAATGACATTGAGGGGCGGAGCCAACCAAAAGATGCATCTTCCAACTTTGAGCTTAACTCAAAATGGTAACGAGTGAAATTGTTTTGATGGAAGATTTGCATGTGGGGAGGCGAGCACGGTCTTTACAATGGATAATCCACTAAAAAAACTAGAATGGCCGCCTTACTGCACGACTTAAATCCTCTACAAAACTTTACATTTTCAGTAATGTGCTAAGTTGTTAGCGCGGAGGTAGTTGTTACCTGTAGTGAAGTGGATTTTGAAAATGCTAACACACAGTAAGCGGAAGAAGTAGAGAAAGCCGTCGGACAGGAGAGGCCAATGGCAGGATTAAACCCGCAGTCTACATTTAGTAAGTCAGACTAGGACTTCTAGTTCAGGTCCATCTGACCTTTACTGATCCTTTGGCTCCATGTGTTTAAAGTTCAACATGGAGATACAGCAGGTCAAAAGTGTGAAGACAGTAAATCAGTTGTCTGACATTTAATACACAGTCTACATGAACAAATGCACACTGAGTCTACATCTTTAAAAAGCACAACTTCTGGGAGTTGCACCCTTTATTCTACTTCTTTCGTCTCTTTTATAATCCTCTTTCTTGCCTCATTCACTATAAATCATTGTGCAACTTCTGTTTTGCAAAGTGCAAAAGCTGCTACTGCTCACTATACTGCAGCAACAGACATGTGAATCCGTCTCTCTTTCAGTCCAAACTTTGAGCTGATGGGAAAGTAGTTACTGTACGTCCAGAGCATCACCAGACTAAAACCATAGCTCATCGGTCCTATCTAGGCCAAACAAGACTCTGAGGACTGGTTATGAATTGGGCCACAGTTCTCGGCTGTGCTGGGAGCTGAAAGTGTGTCACTGAAGGGACAGGGGAAAAAAACAGGCGGCGGCAGCATGCTAACAGCCGCAGGTCCTGTACAACTAAGCCTGTCGCTCTCACATGTTGCTATATTGTATGTTTCGCCTCCATTTCATTTCATCCTGTCTGAGGTCGAGTTGTGTGGAGATCCGTCTGGCACACGCCGCCCGATCAATGGGTGTGAATCAGAGGTCTGTGTTTTCATCTCTCGCTCTGTCTAGGTTGGTCTGTCTGCCTGGTGTCCACTCAGAGAGAAGTGGGGGCGCAGCTGTTAAAAGCCTTCATTAGGAGCCGGAGTAAACCTCTGGGCTCAGAAAAGGCTGGAATTACTCTTTATGAGGCCAGAGCTGCTCCAGAGCTTACAGGAGACATAACAGGGCCGAGGTACATACATACAGTTACGTATCAAGAAATAATACAGACATGTATCAGCATTATTACTGTCAAGAAACATCACAATCAGCTGCTTTAAAGCTGTTAAACTGCACTCAGAGAGAATAACATCAGTAGGGATGAAATGCTTAGCAACTGACTCATCAACAGGAACTTTACAATTTTTCAAGAAAAATGACAAATATGCTTCTTTTTTTCTTTGTTTTATGTGATTTCTTTTGAGTTTTTCGATAAAATAAGCTACATATGGCTTCTTGGACTGTGACATGCATTAGGAACTATTTTTCACACTATATACACCAAAAGATTTATCAGTTCAAGTACTTTTTCAAGCAAATATTCCAAACATTTGTATTTTCTCAATTGTGAGGATTTCCTGTTTGTTTCTTATGTGATAGTAAACTGAGTTATGGGCAAATCTAAGATGTCACTTTGGGCTTTGGGAAAGTATAATAATCACAATTCAACACTTTGATTGAACATCTGAGAACATTTAGATTGCCTGATGTACAGTAAAAACAATGAGATGCCACAGCACAAATGTGTATACATTAATAAATGCACTTTTTAACATAATGTGTCTTTGCAGTGCTGGAGGCCAACATCTTTCAGCCTTGTGTATCTGAACTCTTGATGAATATTACATTTTGTACTTTTAGACATCATCATGTGTGTCAGTGTATTATATTTCCCAACTCTCTTGCCTCAAATTGCCCCTTGAGAGACAAATGAAGTTTTGCAAACTGAATTTTCTGACATTTTACACACCAAACCACTATTTTGCAACAAGCTAATGTTAGTTACAGCTCTAAAATTAAGCTGTTGGACCGGAGTTAAGCCTTTGCATCTGTTGATGAGCCATCAGACTGTAAAGATCTGTAGTGTTACATAATGCTTGGCATGACTTCTGCTGTGGAGAATAATTAGCAGGAGGTAAGCAGAAGGTTAAACCAATAACACCTCTGACAGGATGTGGTGACCTATGACCTCTAGGTAGAGACTGACAAGCCACATGTCATTATAAAACCTTGTATTATAAATATATGGATGCTGTTTTTAGGAATCAATTTGCATTATTGTCTTATATTCCCTAGAACTGAATGGGGAAACATGCCTCTAGGCCTATTTCTCTGGAAATAGGAACATCAGAGTTTAATTATCTGCCACAGTGAGGATCTGATTGTTTTCATTTGGTCCAGCACAACATCAGGCCACATTACTCCACATGCTGGCTGAGTACCTTCACCAGTGTGTCCCCCACTCGTCTGAAACAACAAGGAGGCGCCACCTACCCGAGCCGAAAGCCTTGGCCACCAGCCACGTCAGGCTGCAGGAGATCTTGGCCCTGGTGAAGTCGTAGTGATCGAAGCTCTTGATGGCGGGGACGATGAAGGTGCGTCTCATCCCTCTGTCATCTGCCGCATCTCCCATCGTTCCTCTCTCTGTGCGCGTCCCGCTGCTCACCGCTGGAGGATCAGTCAGCCGGAGGAGCTGCTCCTGACTGCGGATGACATCCCGTCCAGAGGAATTCAATGCAGCAAATTTTCCCCTTCTGCTGAGAAAAAAAAAAAAAAAAAAACTTTGAGCGTGGCCTGATGTTGGAGAGCACGACGAGTTGGAAAGCAAGGGACGCCCCTCGGTTACAGCAGCACCATCCTCAGCTTTATGTCCTTCTGTTTCACTAAAATAAAAAGCCCTAAAGCCTGACAGCAGCACGGCGCAGTTTAGTGGCAGGATTTCTGAAGGTTTCCTCCATTCCCTGTCAGTGTTATTATCCTCAGGCTGGCGACATAACGGTGGAGGTGGAGGAGGAGATCTACAGTCCAACACCGGAGGACAGCTTCACAGATGATCCGATCAGACTGCTTGTGTCCATGTTGTTCTTGTTTTTCGCCTCTGTTTTCCTCTCTCCCGCTATCTCCGCCGTGTCTCCTCTGCGCTTTTCCTGCCGCACTGATCGGAGGATGGGCCGCAGTGCGCAGGCGCGATCCACCCACCCAGTCTGTTGAATGCTGACAGGAGTCACCACAGTGAAACACTAGCCGAGGTGGAGTTCACTGCAAGAATGATCACTGACTAACTCCCAGATGTTGTTTCCATGGAGAAATACATTGAACACACTCATACAGAGTGTCCTAGTAACACTGTCAATGGCAAATGTGATGTACAGTTTATAAAAATAGCTATAAAAACACTTATTTTACAGTTCACTGAAGTTTTGGGAAGATTTAAAGTCATATTTAGGAGATTTAGGTCACAAGTTACATAATTTCTTACTTTTAGTGTAGCTCTCCCACTCAAAAAGATATCTGGTTAAACCTTAGACAAATTATACAAACAATGTAAAAGAAAAAAGAAAAAGAAAAGAAAAAGAAAAAAGTTTTCTTAACAGTTTTAAACATTAAAAAACCAAAATTATTTACTATTACTTTAACAGACTTTCCCTGGTTTGTTAAATTATAGATTATATCTAGTAAAATCACAGAAAAAAAGTATTCATTTATTTAACTATAAAAAAAAAACAGGTCAAAACTGTAAATAATGTCTAAATCTGTATTTTTATCAATGGTGATTTGTTGTTTTACGTTCAACTGTAAAATTACAGTATTTTTACCAAATCTAAATCAGCTAAAAAAAAAATATTGTTATTTTGCAGATATTTGTGATTATTATTATATAGTATTATTATTTGAGAAAAAAAATACAAAGGCATGTTAACAATTCCATGTGTTGTTAAATTAAAGATAACATCTAGTAAAATTGCAGAAAATCTGTAAAGAGAAAAAGTCCAAGTTAAAAACCTGTATTTTTTTTTTAGATATTAATTTGTTCTTTTAAAATGTGGGTCCGTCAAATTATACTGTTATACTGTATTTGAACCAGCTAAAATTATTGCAGATATTTCCCATTATTGTTACTATTTTTTTTTACTGTTTTTGAATGTTACTGTATTTCATTGTCACTCTTGCTGCCAGATTTTTACACACAAAAATTCACAGTGGACACAAAATCACATTTTTAGAAATCTTCCTAAAGTTAGACCATAGTTTTGTGTCTTTTATTATAAGGATTCTATGAAAACAACAACCAGTAAAAAAAAACAACAACAAAAAAGTGCCAAAACTGCTAAAAGTATTTGTATTTTATGGTTTTACACCACCAAACTTCAGATATAATGTTTTATATTCCACTTCTGCAACAGTTCAGTTATTTCAGATATCAACATTTGTCTATAAAATGTTGTTGCTTCAATTAGTCAATCAACAGGTAATTACAATTACCTAATTACAGTTATGATAACTGTTTGAGTCGTTCCTCCTGCAAAAAATGCCCCAGCCTCTCAAATGTCTAACAATATCTGTAGTCTTTGAAACGTTAAGGTGTGAAACAGGCTAAAGACTATTTTACTTATTAAAAGACGTCCTGCAAAATGATAATATGCTAAAATAGTCCTGTACTGACATATAATTGAGTTTAGGCTGAATTAGGTCAAGTACACACACTTGCACACACTCCAACACACAGGAAGAGAGACAGTGTAAAATGCTATCTAGGATAATATACAGATGAAAGAATGAGGAATATATAGTAGTTCCAATTAGTTGTGACTGTCCGAAATACGTAGGAAATATATTTTTTTGCCTTATGTTACGTCAGAATGACACTCAGGCTGTTCTTCTAATGTGAAATTAAAAAGAAGCATGAGCGTCCTATTAGGGCACAGATAAAACCTGGTCATCCACACCATGCTTTCTTCAGAAAGTATTCAGACCCTTTCTCTTTTTGCACACTTTATAGTCTTGTAAATTTAATGTCAAATGAATAAAATTGCTATTTTTCCCTATCAGTCTACATTCAGTAACTTATAACGACAAAGTAGAACAATACTTTTAGAAATCATTTTTAAAAACTGAAGTGTCTCATTCACAAAAGTACTCTTTGGCAGCCATTGCTGCTTCTAGTCATCCTGGGTAAGTCTTTATAAGCTTTGCAAACCTGGATTTGAGTAGTTTATCCCATTCTTCCTGGCAGATCCTCACAATCTTTCTCAGATTGGATGTGTTTCTGTGACCTGCTGTCTTCAGATCTCTTCACGGATGTTCTGTGGGATTTAAGTCTGGGCTTTTGCTGCTCCACACAAGGACAGTCAGAGAAATGTTCTGAAGTCAGTCCAGCACTGTTAGGCTGTATTCTTTAGAGCATGCTGTCCTCAAGCACCTCTCTGTATTTGGCTGCATTCATTTTTTCCTCATTTCTGGTGAGTCCCCCTGTCCCTGACAAGTGACCCCATAGCATGATGCTGCCACCACCATGCTTCACCATAGGGATGATGTTATGACTTGGAGTTCTGCCAAAACAGTTAAGTTTGTGACACTTTATATCACTGTTCTTTAAATGGAGTTTGACAAAACACCAAGTGAGCTGTAATGTGCCTTTTATTCTGAGTGGTTTCTGTCTAGTTGCTTTACCATGAAGGCCTAATTGATAGAGTGCTGCTTAAATGGCCCTTTGTGTGCTTTATGGAGGCTCTTCAGAAGCTTTGTTACAGTGACTGCTGGGTTCTTGGTCTCCTTTCCATCCAAGGACCTACCTCCTCCGTAACTTAGTTTGGCCAGATGACCCGCTGAAGAGTCTTGGTGGTTCCAAATTTCTTCCATTTCACAATTATTTAGGCCATGTGCTATAGCTTTGCTTTATGCCTCGCCTCATTTTTATCATAATGTTTTACAGAAAGTTCCTTTGACTTCATGGTTTAGTTTTTGTCCTGACATGCAGTTCACATTGTTTGACTTTTATATACACAGCTGTGTGTCTTTCTAAAAAGAAAAAAGCCCATTCCATTCAGTTTGCTGCAGATGGACTTCAATAATGTTCTAGACACATCTCAAGGATTATCAGAGCAAACAGGAAGCACCTGACCACATTTTGAGACTGCAAAGTGTCTGAACGGTTATATAAATGAAGGGTTTCACTTTAATACTTGGTAATACATTCACAAAAATAGTTTGCTCTTTGTCGTTATGGGTTATTTTGCATTGATGGGATTCTAATTCAATAGAAGTGTGCAAAGGTGAATGGGCAACTGTATAATGGAGGTACAAAGTTTACATAGTAAAATTATTTAAGGGTAGACTGACTGGCCTGTTCAGATCATAAAACACTTTGTTGGTTCCCTTAACAATGTAGTACTTTCAGCAATCAAGCAGTTTCATACTTTTGCGTAAATTTTTCTTTAAATGATTTTCACTAAAAACCTAACTACAGGTTTGATTGCAAAATTATTTATTTGTAATGGATTATTTTCCATTATTGACATTGGTCTTTTACCAAAGTATAGAATATTTCTTCCACCGCCAACTGCAGACTAAGTATCATACAAAAACAGTAGCAATAAAGCAGATCCACAGAGACACATCAGAAGTAATCTATAGCCAGACATCACTCATAGCATTCTCATATGTAGGGATGGGACAAAAGAATATTTTTACAGCAGCTTCCAAAATATATCCACATCAGAAAACATTACACAAGAAAACAACAACAACAACCTAAACAACAATGTAGAAACAAAAGTTACAGTAAACAAGTAAACACAATTGGTAAGAAATTAAGTCACTTAAGTGTGTTTAAAGAAGACACTGGAGAGGTCCATCCCATCTCCTTAGGTGGTTTGTTTCACCGCTTGTCCTCGTTTTTTTTTTTGTCTGAACTATTAAAAGCAGCTCATCTGAGAACCTCAGGGTGCCGTTTGGCTCGTGGGAAGATCCTAGTTTAGCATAAACCTGAGCTGATCAGTAGACCCTAACAGCCGGTTGCTGTTGTCCACTGAATTATAAATATGAAAGAAAGTTATTTCTTAGAAGGCAAAAAACAACATAATTCCAAATGAGGTGACAGAAAAGTTAAAGATATAAAAGATCATTATTTGGAGATCATTTCAAAAGCTAGAAACTTGAATTTGATCTGATCACCAAATCTGATACTGTTGTGCCAAACTGTTAAAACCTCATACGGCCACTAGATATGACTGTGAAAAATATTGACATCTGAATATTAGATTTTTCTCAAATAGCAGGACAGTAAAGCTATTGGATATCACTGCACATCAGAAGATCCGTGCAGGGCAATAAGTACCGTGTGACAGTGTTGCTCTCTAGTGCCCACAGAGTGTTCATACAGCTGAAGAGGTCATAAAGTCTATTTCACCTATCAGTCAGTAGATGGCAGCCCTCTGCTAAGAATACTGCAAAATGTCTCGTTCCTGCTCAATACATCTTTTTGTTACAGTGTCTTTTCAAAACATTTACATGGTCCTTAATGGCTCTTTTGACAGTTTTATTGAATCTGAATTATTCTTGCTGGCATGTTTAAATACAGTGGAACAATCAGTTCTTACAGCTTTTACATTTTAGTGTTCAGCAAACATGAGCATATTCTTTCATTTTCTACACATATATCAATCCTACAACATCAGAAAGTCGTTCTTCTGTTCACCTTTACATTTATTGCTCCTCCCCTGTGTAATCTGAATCCTCTTTGTCGACGTTTCCACCTAAATCTACAGTCATTTGAGAGTCATTACCGATCATAATGTACTTAGCATTCTCGATGTGAATGTTTCGTTGCTGCCACCAGGCCCTGCCGTCACCTCCCCCCAGTTCTGTTGTGCCACCAGTACCGAGGTGAATGCGTTGGTCCATTGAAAGGGTCACGTTTTCCTGCAACTTTAAATACTTCAGTCTCTCCTCCATCTGATGTTTCAATCTCTGCTCCTCTGTCCAGATTCGTCTTTGCTTTTCAATTCTTGCCGAAGACAATGACTTTTGTATTTTTCTCTCAAAGCTCTTGTTCTCCTCGAGTGGAACTATTGTCTGCAGAGCTATAGGGATACACTGTCTGGGCATGCAGTTCTCCCGTGGCAGCAGAGGGATAACAGTGTTGTACTTGTGCTTCTTGTTTATGGAGTTGATAAGGGCAGAGTTTGCCTTCATCTCCAGCATGCGAGTGTTGAAGTTACGGGTGAGCAGCAGGAAGGTGAAGGCCGAGTTGTTGATGGCGTCCTCCACACACTTCAGGGTGCTCTTTCCAGGGATGGCAAAGTCCTCAGAAAAAGTTGCACCTTCATTACGAGTGACTTTTTCCAGTTTTTCCTTCATGCACTCAGCCACATCTACATCCTCTGGTGCATGCAGGATAACAAATGCATAAAACACATCCTCTTCCTCCTCTGCTTCGGCACCTTTGCTTTCGGGTATTCCTTTCGAAAAAGGCATCTTGGGTGGAAAAATGTTTGTTGCAGAAGGTAGTGCAAATTTTGGTTCAGTGCTTGGCTTGTTTGTTTGGCTTGGAGTTGTATTGTGACTGTCCAACTTACTGCTCGTTGCTGCAAATGTTTCACTCATCCTAGAGTCTTTCTTTGCTCCTAACAGAGGAGACTCAATGGATTTAGACTGAGGCTCAGCTGACAAAGATTGCCCAGGTGCAATATCACTAAAAAGGAGGGTGGGAGTGTTTAGTTTGGCATCTCCTGATGTTTCTGGAGCTATTTTGTCGCCTTGAAATGAGATTGTTGGAGGAATACTTATCTCTAGATGTGTAGGGTATGAGGGCATTGAGGGGCAGGCCTGCAGAGGGCTGGGAAGACATTTCGTGCTTGCAGACAGATCCTGGGACAGTGCAACTTTTAAGGTTGTATTTCCTTCATTCAGGCTTCTGTTAGGATCGGTGTAAGACCCTGACTTGACTTCATTGGAGCAGCTCATCCACTCTGCAACCTGAGGCCCACAGACAGCTTTGGCTTCCTCTCTGAATTGATCATATTGCAAATCCTCACAGTTGCTTGTGCTTTGGCAATCACTGGAAATGGCTCTTTTATATGCCAGATTTCTTAAAAGTGGATCGCACAACCTCTGCTCTGACAAAACTTTAAAAATCCGAGCCAGCGCTGCCAAAGAGTCTCCTGTTGAGGCTTGAAAATGACCACAATGAACTGCAAAATCTTCTAATTTGCCTCCACTCGTCTGCCATTTTTCAGCCAGATGGTTCGCGAGGGAGTTGTCCCCCAGCATCTGGAGTTTGTTCAGGGCCTGCGTCTCTCTTTGGAGAACGATCAGACACAAGGCTTGTATTATACTGTCTTCAGGAGTCTCACCCAGCTGGAGAGTCAGGCTTAGCAGTCGCTCCGAAGGTGCCTTAAGGAGAATGTCAAAGACGTCTCTCAGTCCCGTTCCTTGATTTTCCTGTCCCTCGTGACTCATTTTCAGTTTTACTTGCTAAACAACATCCAGCGTTTAACACAAGCCGATGGGATCACATGTGATTTTCCGACATAATCTTCAGAAACTTGAGTTGTTGAAGAGAGAGGTGCTCAATTTTCTGGCCATTCTTGTTTCTTTAAGTAGAAATAAAAAGAACACACAAAGTCAACGTGTATGCTTACAACATTATGTGCTGTTTAGACTTTGCCTGCATGTTAAAAGGTAGCTGGTTAGTTTGTATAAGTAAAGCAGATGAACTTTTATAGATCAACCTTTGAATTGTGCCATTATTCCACAAATAAACCCTGAAGTTGACTTTCTCAAGGGTTGGGAAACTTAAAATCTTGATAAATGACTCACCGGCATGGTGTTACAGAAGCCATGATAGTCAATTCAGTGTGTGTGTGCTATCAGCTCAGACAAGGAAGTAAGTCAGAGTGCCTGTTGGAGCTCAATTCAACTGGTAGAAAACTCTTTTCTCTCAACCGGAAGCTCTCAGTTCACATTTGACACTGACCTTTCACAAAAACCACTGTTACCGGTCAGTCTTGGCAAAGTTCTGAAGTCAAGTTTATCATTAACCGTACCTGTTGCAGTTGTAGGCCTCTGACAGCTTGAAGCAATTTTTGCACAACATAGTGATGATGTCACAGCTTGTGAAGTACGGGAGCTCAAGAGGTACAAGAGGCAAAAGCAGGAAGAAGCTTTTATTGGCAGCCAGGAGCATAGATCTCCACATTATCTACTACTAAGTTGTGTCATCTTTAATATTCTTCTCTAGAACATGAACTTTGTGATTTTCTGTCTTACATTTCTCACAACATTTTTAAAAAAAAAAGTAGACTTTTTTGTGTGGAAGCATGGAAGTCTTTAACTCCTCGAGCACAATAGGCGCACAAGAGGCAAGAATTCTGGCTTTTCTCCCTCTCTGCTGAGAGGCAAGTGTATTTTTATCCACAGAGGAAACCTCCAACCCTGTATTTACCAGGGGTGGGGTCACACCAGGCAGAGTGCAGGCCAACATCAAATCCCTCAATGCAGTGCAGACAGAGAGCCTCTCTGTTCCGAGTGCTGAGTGCAGTGTGATATGTTTACTGTACGACCACTTCTGAAGGATTACTGTAACTCTATAGGAAATGTGGTTTGTGTGCCTTCCTTATATATGACTATTGTAAGACTGGCATGTACAGAGTAAAGTTTCACCGTTCGGCTGAGCTGTATAACACATGCCACTGAGACCACAGCTCTGTTGTTTTAAGCAGAACCCCGTCCATAGCTGACAGCACACCGAGCCAACCAAGGGACTGTTTGGGAATGATTAGATGGCGATGGGTGGCCTTGTATCACATTCATATTTTTATTATTGATATATATATATATATTTTATTTTATTTTATTTATTATTATTATTATATAGTATGTTAAAACAGATGCACTCAGGAATAAAGGTTTCTCAGCATTTTACTGAATCTGAATCCTTTCAAATCCCTGGTCAAGTTATCTTCAATAGTTTTTCAACGGGAAATAAAAGCATCTTTTAAAATTATTTTAAGAAATTGTGCGTTGCTTTCATTTCACTCAGCATTGTATCCAAACCCGAGCGATCCAGCTGTGCTCTCAGGGTGTAACTTCTCACCCCATATTTTGTCACTTCACTGTGACATTCATTAACCCTGCCCTGACTTATTTTTCTTTTTGCTACTGGCTCTTTCTACTTTATCATTCACAAGATATCAACAGAGTGAATTCCAATTGAATTGCAGATTTTTTTTGTCTGCATGCCCAACGCACTTAATGTTACCTGAAGGCAAAAGTGGTTGTTGCACTTTTACAGGTCACAGAATGTGACGGGTCACAGAATAATGTGTAACACCAGCGGCCAGGCAGAGGTGGAGCATCATCAAAAATGCCCCAAGTTCTCACTTCAACCAGAGAATATCAGATAAATATTTAATCTGTCCTTCCACCCCTTTGTTGTGTTCCTGAAAACGTGGCATTTGGTAATTGTTTAGCCGGCTTTGGTTAAGTGTACTATTTGTTTTTTGGCAAGAAGAGTTTATTAAAGAAGGATTTCAAGATGGAAACACAATTTACCTTTTTAATCTAGGAAAAACAAAGCAACAACAACAGGTGTTACCCAATATAATCATGCACACACACCAAATATTAACACACCATCCCTCCTTGCCTCTCTTTCTACCAGTATATGACAAAAAGGTTGTGATGGAAAATAGAAATAACAAAAGGTGAAAAGTAATGATGGCCTGTCGTCTACAAGTAGAATATTCACTCTGAGTTGTTCTTCCGGGGCTGACACAGCGCTGTGGAGATATCTGTAGCTATGCAAGACTATTTCTTAGGTAACACAAGAGGTGCAGTCAAATATTATTGAATTGTGACTCTTTATTCTTGTTATTTTGTCAGGTGAAGGGTGTGCATCCACATGTTCACTCAGTCAGTCTTGTTAACAGCTGTGTAGCTGAGTTTGCATGCATTTGAATACATTATGGGTTTTCACACATGCCTGTAGTGTCAGAAAGACACAAAAGAGATCACGAATGAGGGATTTAATAAGGGATTTGTTGGTCACAGAGCTTAAAGCAACCTGGAACTGGAAATGAAAGCATCTTTCAGAACCCATCCCTGTATATGACGAAAGATAGGACTTAAATGCACACATATATACTTATGTGTATGGGTGGGAAAAAAACATTGTAGTTTGCAGTCCTGGCTGGAATATGTAACATTTTGTGTTGTTTTACATGAGTCTGTCATTTCTAGATTCATTTCTAATGTGCATATCCGTTGTATTATTATCACACAAAGATGCTGAGGTTTGAATTGAAGCCCTTGATTGATAAAAATTGTGTCGAGTGAATATGGTTCATTTTTGAGATATTCAAGAAAAGAGTGTCACCGTTTTTTTTTTTCAAAAATAATGCAAAGAAAGTCTCCATAAAGCTCCGCTCAGCCCCTCTCCTCACCCCCGTGATTTTTTTCACACACTCCCTAAGTAGCCATGCTATGCACACACAGTACGTTTTCTTATAAACGCTCTCACACCATAAATGCCCATACCTCCTTCACTCACACATGCTAACAGTTGCCCCAAAC